>JAQGBS010002736.1:0-12600 GCA_034698545.1 Acrobeloides obliquus | reverse complement strand
TTGACAGCTGACCCCGAGATTGCTGAGATTAAAATTGATATATCGAAGTTCAAAAAGCTTGATGAATATGACATGGAAACAAGAGCCAGTTCTGTCGCTAGCTCCGAGTACATCATTTTATTTTATACTTTATGTACAGTGCCGTAATTATGTGGGAGGAATCTGGGGAACCTCCCCTTCTTCAAACCTGAAAATTTTTGAGGAAGAATAATGAAAGTTCTCAACTTTTCCTGCCTAAACTCAAACTTCCCTTCCTAAATTGGACCAAAATTACAACACTGTTTATATATATATATATATCTATTTTAGATGTTCATGTAGTTGCAGCGGTGGCGAGTGTTCATGTGAAGACAGTGAGTGTGAAGATTTAAAGAAGCATGAATCAAAAAGGTATGTTTTCAGAAAATGATTTACGTTGGCGTTAATGCCAAATGTCTTAGACTACCATAGTAATTTTGTTCAGATTTGGTGAGTAAGTTTTTGAAAAAGTGATTTCTTCACGGTTATAACAGTCGCTAA
Organism: Acrobeloides obliquus; assembly: GCA_034698545.1. NCBI lineage: Eukaryota > Metazoa > Nematoda > Chromadorea > Rhabditida > Cephalobidae > Acrobeloides > Acrobeloides obliquus. The sequence goes on along the minus strand of JAQGBS010002736.1, from coordinate 12,081 downwards.
GATACATCGTGGTTTGAACAATTTTGTGTATGGATGTGTGTTTTAATGCACTTCCAATCTTTTTTATTGCTTTGCACGTCGAAATTTTTTAAGTTGAAGTCCTTGTATATAAAAAATAGCCAGCGCAGCAGACGAATTTTTTATTTAATGATTGTTTTTAAGCGTAATTTATTATCGAATTATATTTTGATTTTAGAGAAATTGAGAAGTCTACAAAACAAAGCCATGAACATGATCGAGAAAATGATAGTCGTGAGAAAGAACGTGACCGCTCTCGAGATCGACATCGCGAAAAAGGCAAGCATGGCGACCGTAAAGATCGTGAACGAGTCAGTCGTGAGCGTGATAGAGATAGAAATGGTCGTTCGAGAAGTCGTGAGCGAGATAGAGATAGAAATGGTCGTTCGAGAAGCCATGATCGTGATCATCGTCGAAGTCGAGAACGTAAGCGATCGAAAGACCGGGATCATAGAAAATAAACTCCACACATTCTCTTATCCTTGTTATATAATTTGGTTATTGCATATTTTTACTTTAATATATTACTACTTAAGAATTGTCCAATAAATAATTTTTTGATTTTTTTCATTTAAAATGATGGTCATTTCCAAGTTTACTTTACATTATAGTTTTTTGCTACCCATGGGTGATGCCACTTAGTGGGTGATTTGGGTGATGGCACCCTTTTGCCCCCTGGTGCCATGCAGTCCCGACTTCCTTTAACTAATTAAACGACTATTGGCATATTTTAATCTTAGGTTGAATAAATCAGCATGTCCAATTTACAATTTCAAGGTAAGATAATATCATTAAAAAATTTTTTATAAATTTTTAGACTTCAATTTTGGAGACCTGGCTGATTCACCATTTACAGCAGCAAGTTCCAATTCTGGCCAAGATTACAAACCTGCAAATAAACAACATAGTATTATTCCTGGGGTATGTTTTATGGAATTAATTGTTCGAGTAGTTATCATTTTAAATGATCAGACTACTTTTGGGGCTGTTGATGTCATGTGAAAGCACAAAAAAAGCATTTTTTTGTTTTTACGGCATTACTTGAAAATCTAACTGTAAAAAATTGAAACGAAAATAAAAACATCAAACCTGCACACAAGGCAAAATCAGATTGTGTTTTTATAAAAAGTGATGTACTACAAAGTTGTTGTTTGTGATCTCAGGAACAATTTTGTAGAACATTACTTTTTGTGAAAAAATTTAGTGTTGCCAGATTGTAACGTTGAAATCTGGCAATTCTATCCTGGGGTTCCCAAAAAGTGGGTCCCTTTCGGACCCACTTTTTTTGCCTAGTGTGCAGGTTTGGTGTTTTACTCTGTTCACTTTGAATGTTTTTAGTTAGTGGGCAATACAGACGAAGGATCTGCTACGACAACATCTGGTTTACAAAATAACGTATTTTCTTTCAAGTTTTACCAGCAATATTTTGATGTTGATACGGAACAGGTTCAAAATCGACTTCTAAATAGCTTTATCCCTAAATGGAGCAAAAATTTTATTACGGATTATATTCAACCTCTTCCAGACTTATATGGTATGTTGTCATGTATCATGGGCGGAACTAATAAGTCAATGTTTTAGGTCCACTTTGGATATGTATCACTCTAATTTTCTCAACAGCAATTTGTGGAAATCTTGCTCATTATATTGATACAAATGGGGAGGGTGATAGCCGTCCAGGGAATGATTTCAGTCTTGGTACGTGGGTTGAATGAATAGATCTAAATTTTACGCATTTGTGATACTTCCGGGGAATTTCCAAACTCTTTATTGCTTTAGTACGACTTCTATAGCCAAATATCGACATTTTAAAATGAAATTTGCACTATTGAAAACCCCCTTTTTTTAAAAAAGTCTGTATATTGACACGAAAACATGAAAAAATTGCCCAAATTTCAATTTTTTTACACCTTGTACTTATCGAACAACCCAATTTTAGTATTTATAACAATTTTAGTGACTGGTGCTTCTTCATTAGTCGCTTCTTACGTGATCCTAGTCCCATTTTTTATCTATTGCCTGCTATGGTATCGTAAATCAGCCATCCAATATTCGTATTTGGAGATTCTTTGTGCATATGGCTATTCATTGTCCATTTTTATTCCAGTTTCGGTATTCCTTGTGTGCGTTAATAATACATCCGAACACATTTTTGTAGATTCTGTGGGTTGTTCACTATCAATGGTTTCGCTGGTCCCTTATTATTGTTTCTTTGGTTCTGAGTGGCACTGTTATCGTTCAATGGGTATGGTCGGCTATTAAAACGGATTCGAATAGAATGGTATGCTTTTTAAGAGACATTGGTTTCAAGAGTTCAAACTACCCAAGGAACTACAGTCAATTCTCGATTATTCAACCCCCTCGGGAGGGGTTGGATAATCGAGGTCGAAAAGGGGGTCTCGGGGCCGGCCCCCGGGGACCAGGCCCTGGGGAGGGGGGACTTTAACAGATCAACGTTTCATTTCGAAAAACCAGAATTTTTCGTCAACGCGAAAAATGTTCTTCAGGAAAAGTTAGGGGGTTCTAGATGGAGGAATGGCGCAAATTTGCAGACCTGAAACGTTGACCTGTTAAAGTTATGGCGATTTTTCTAATAATACTGAAAAACCAGAATTTTTTTTGCTCTTGATATGTTGTTTGCGAAAACAATTTTCATATTTAAAAAATTTCCTAGTCCACCACTTGTTCGAACTTGCCTCTTAAACTTTATTATTTTAGGTCGCTTATGGTGCCGTATTGGGTACTTTGGGACTTCATGCTCTGCTAGCAATTACCTTTAAAGTAATTCTTGTACAGATTTCTATTTAACAACTTTTACAGGAGTTTTATTTCGATAGTGTAATTCTTCCCCATGGGAGAAGTTCTGCACCAACAATCGATTCCTTACCCAGTACTGAATCTCCACAAGCTCTTGTCGCTTCATCTGCGCTGGCTCCTGCTCCAAATTTGAATAATACTGGGGAAAAGAATCATAATGTAGTTGCTCAAAATGCTGTACAATTGGAGCAAAATAAAACTGCTGTACAATTGGAGCAAAATAAAAAGCCAGTTGCTGATTCACAAGTTCGGGATGATTCGCAGACACAGGTAAAAACACAAATTCGACTTGATCCCAATTTCATGAAGGGAAATGAAAAAACGAATTTGACAATTACCGAATCCAAGGAGTCAACCAAAGCCCAACAGGCATCTCCATCTAACAAAGAAAGCAAAAATGAAGACGAGAAGCCATTACAGAAGAACGAAAACAACGATGAAACAAAGAAAATCAACCAAGAGCATAATACAACAACAATCAAAGAATAAATAAGAAAAAAAAGATTAACATGTAACATCAGTGGGGTAGCCAGGATTTTTCCGAATACGAATACTGGGAACAAAAAGTGCAAACGAATACATATTTGTATTCTCTCAACAAAAAGTTGATGACGCTAGTGCATTTTTGATCATATTAGTGGGTAGGCAGCAGTGTTCGATTGGTTTCAGATTGTTAGTTGCAAAAAAATCTCATCTTTCTTTAGAAATTTTCGGTTTGGGGGACATAGCCCCCTGGCTCCACTACTGTTGATAACCCTCTGGCTACGTCACTGTAATATATAACTGTATAACTATTATGTTTGATCTAAACTGTGATAGAAAAAAATCTGAGTAAAAATTTCTTCATTTGTTTTTACTAATTAACACAGGATGGAAAAATTTATTTCCGAATATTACCCAATCTTACATATATACACGGCGCAAAAAAAGCAGGCACAATAACAGGATGAATTGACGGGACACAGAACAACGGAACACAAAAACGGGACGATCGAACGGGGCGAATCGACGGTACGAACAAGAACAGAACGATCGATCAGGACGACAAGAACGGGACGATAAGATAACCATTTTCGCTTCAAAAACCAATTTTTTCCCTGAATCAGGGAAGCATTTTCAGGATTTGGGAATGCGCGCAATCGATTCGACACATAAAATTCACCTAGGGGGGTCATTTTTAGAGAAAAGAATTTTGGGCCCAAATAATCAAGTAGTGTACTTTTTTGCGCCACTTTGTAAATAGGAAGTTCTCAAATTTCAGCTGGCAAACATAAGCATATACGAAGACCAAGTGTAGCTTTCAGGACATTTATAATTAGAGTCCACAGAACAGAATTAAATGTATCGGTGACGATTCTAATCTCCTTCGGTTTCGGTCACACTTGCACAACCATATGTGCAAAAAAAAGTTTTCAAAAGTGCGCGAAAAGCTGTATATCGACGCGAAAATTCGAGAAAACAACAAACATATTTTGGCACATTTTTACCCCAAAGAGGGTCGTTTTTAGGCAAAAATTGCATTTTTGCGACTTTTCGCTTCAATACATAGGTCTACCCTGAATCAGGGAAGCGTTTTTTCGCTTTGAAAATGTGAAATTCGGATTTGATTTTTTATGAATTTTTTTACTTTTGATGAATTTTTCAATTTTTGCGACTTTTCGCTTCAATACATAGGTCTACCCTGAATCAGGGAAGCGTTTTTTCGCTTCGAAAATGTGAAATTCGGATTTGATTTTTTATGAATTTTTTTACTTTTGATGAATTTTTCAATTTTTACGATTTTTCGATTCAATACATGGCCTTCCCTGAATCAGGGAAGCGTTTTTTCGCTTCGAAAATGTGAAATTCGGATTTGATTTTTGACGAATTTTTCAATTTTTACGACTTTTTGCTTCAAGACACGAACTTCCCTGAATCAAGGAAGCGTTTTTTTGCTTCGCAAATTTCAAATTCGGATTCCCCGCATGTTTTTACCCCCTAGAGGGATCAATTTCCAGGAAAAAATTTTTGAAAAAAATTTTTACTGTGTGGTCCCCTATTGTGTAGTAACTCCAAAAGTTGCGAACAGAAATTTAAATATTTTTTGTTTCAATCACTCATGTTTTTGTTTTAGTTACAGAAAAAATATAAACTTTTCTCATCAAAATTTTATACAAATAAATTTTTCTCATCGAAAACTTAACATTTAATTACAATTTTCAATTCCTTTTTTTAAAAATATTCTACTTCTCGAAATCTATTAAATAGAACAAAGTCTATCGAGCAAACTACTCACTTCCTTATTTTTAAAATTACGTGTTGAAAATTTGATTTTTTTCGAACTTCTGAACGTGTCAACTTTTTACGGTTTCGACCATTTTTTGATATCTTGGTGTCAAACGACGCGTAAATTTTTTTACCCCCTCCCCCCAAGGTATCCATATTACTTTTGGGTGTGGGAGCAAAATTTTTATCTGCGGGTGCAATTGATAGCGCAAAAGGATCGTTGCGAGTGCAATTTGCACACCCTGTCCCCCCTAACGTTATCAAAAATGCATTAGTGTTATCAACTTTTTATGGAGAGGGCTGCCTCCTCTCTCCACAGTTGCATAACCCCGATAAAATTTTACCGGGGTAGGTCATGAGGTGGGAGAGGGGTAGGTTATTGGTCTCCGGCACCGGGGGACCCCTTCCGAAAAAGGTTCCAAACTGCGGAGGGGATGGGTCATAAAAACAAAAATTTTGGACCGGGGTTTGTGCAATTGTGCTCCCTCTCCCCCTCCCCAATGTTATCGAAAATGCACTAGCGTTTTTTTCATTTTTTTTATATCTTGGTGTCAAATGACGCGTAACTTTTTTACCCCCCTCCCCCAGGGTAACCATATTACTTTTGGGTGCGGGTGCAATTGATAGCGCAAAAGGATTGTTGCAAGTGCAATTTGCACAACCTTGAGGGAGGGCTTCCCCCCAAAGTGATCAAAAATGCACTAGCGTTATCAACTTTTTGTGGGGAGGGCTGCTTCCCCCCCCCCTCCTCTCAAAGTTATCAAAAATTTACTAGTGTTATCAACTTTTTGTGGGGAGGGCTGACCCCCCAACATGATAACGTAATATCTGGATGACCTCTAACGCAATATCTGGATGGCCCTTTTCATGACGTGTTGTTTAGATGAGAATGAGCTTGCTACATTCATAACGTTTGCATTTGAATGCTCTATAAAGTATTATTTTAAGAAACCTTCATCTTATATACTCATATAAGATTGATGTTGAACAAACAAGAAAAGATTCATAATAAAAAATTTGCAGCAAAAAAATCCATCCTTGAGATTGAGTGTGCTTATATGCTTGAGCATAAGTGTTTCTTTTTCTCCGGAATTTAACAATTTCTTGATTGCTTGTTATTCCTTAAATTTGTTTTTTGGAAGATGAATGTTCAAGTGCTAGCATGACAGCTCATTTTTCATGGAATACAAGGTGTCCCAGCTAAGTGTCGACTATAATGATTTATTATTAAAGTCCGTTTCCGTTGCCAATGAGAAAAAGTTTGGGGGGGGGGGTGATGGTCAATTAGTCCAAGGCGCCACCGAGCCTAACGTTGCTTAACTTGCCAGATTGGACGGGCGGCGCCTTGGACCACTTGACCATCGCCCGAACTTTTTTTTTTCATTGTGACGGAAACGGACTTTATCTCTGAAGCCCTCGCTTAGATCGTTTTGAATATAATAGTCTTTTTGAGACAAAATCAATTCGACGTCAATGAGACTCGAACCCACAACCTTTGGCACCAAAACCGAGAGCATAACCACTGCACCATATACACAATAAATTCATGTTTTTTGAATTTTCACATGTTTTCCATTAATTTATTATTTATTAACATTTTTTCATGGTTTTTTTGAAATCTTTTAAAATTTTCTCGTCAATACACACAACTTTGATTGATTCAGGGAAGAATTTTCACTGCATGTTTTCTTTGTAATACACAAAATTTTAAAAATCCCCAACTTCAAACGCGATTTTCTCGACAACGATAACGTTTCAGAATTTATCGTAAAAATAAAAAATGCTCCATTTTTCATGAACTTTACGAATATATAACTTTTTCATGGTGCCTTTTTCCGCGTGGACTAGTGCTTTAAAATTTTTCAATGTTTCAAGCTAGCTAGTCTTTCTGTTAGATGCAATCGGTGCTCAACAATTCATTTTTTTCATACAATTTGACGTTTGAATAAGAAGTTATCTATTATCCGTATTTATCGAATTTGTGAATGCATCACTTGCACGCCTTGTTACCTCCACGAATTTTCGATTCCATCTATTAAAAATACATGCATGTCTTGGGCTCCATTCTCTGGAATATATGCTGCCTTAGTTGGTTTGTCCTCGTTTACCTGAATTTGCTATTTTCGTATATATCCAGTGCCAATCTGCGAAGTGGTTGTTTTTATACGACCGTGCCTGCCTTTATTCCAAAAGAGTGATGTGAGCCATTTGAATCGTGCTCATTGGGTGCACCGAGAAATTCTCATGTGTATCAGTGGCGTAGCTAGGGGAGAACCCGGAATGGTCATTCCCAATCCTAGAAAAATGAAAAAATTTTCCTCTTGGTTCCCCTCCCGCCCATGATTTTCGTCATGCACTTAAAATTTAAAACGACTTATGCCATTCGATTCAGCTCATCGAGACGAGAAAAACGAGTACCATATCATGGGGTTTTGGGGGCTTGACCCATGGCCGAGTGGCTAACATGCTATTCTTCACTCCTAAGGCGCTGGTTCAAATCTCAGCCCGAATTTAAGGTTCTCTAAATTTCATGAAAATTTTTGCATATCTATATTTTGGTCTCTAAAACTCTTTGCAATCAACTACAAGTCTAGCGCTTTAACCACTCGGCCATATGGATAGGGTATAAACGAGAACCATGATATGATACTTGTTTTTCTCGTCACAATGAGTTGAATGACATAAACGGTTTTGAATTTTGAGTCTATGCGTTTTTTATCATTTTGGTCTGCCGTGGGTCTGGTTACGCCACTGATGTGCATGATCAAAAATCTCCGGAAGCTGTTCCTATTTTTGAATTAGTGTGTCTCAAATGTCATATATTTCATCTTTAATACGAGCAAGATTCATTGGACTAGCTTAACTTGTATGCGGAACAAGTCAATTGTCTTTGTGTTGAGCGTCATTTAGGATTTTTTTTAAACTTCTACTCGATATATTGCGCCCATTCTGGGATAAAATGAATAGTCCCTGACTCCATTTCACTAATTCCTCAGTAATCATAGACTTAGATAGCGCCAGAGACCGATTTCCATCCATTCAAAATAATGGGTGGCTTCCTCGATGCTAAATAACTTTCGAGCTTTTTTGCTCATTTGAGTAAAACATTATCAGCCGAGGATCTTAAGCTGTCGTGATAGTTTTCGGGTAGTTTTATGCCTACTCAAATTACACTCGAGGCATGGCGTACAAGTGCGAGTTGCGGGATCGAACTCGCACTTAATGAGTTAATGTAGAGCGCATTATCCACTCGGCCATGGGCAAAACCCAAAATCCCCCACATGGTATGGCACTCGTTTTGAAGCGCTCGGCGAGCTGAGTCGATTGGCGACATTTTTTGGTTGAATTTTAACCCTTGTCTTCACCTTTTCAAATTTTTTGTGTATGACGTGGATGAAGAACTTATGGCCTTTTTTGTTGAAAATTTCCTATTTTTATTCATGAGTGAATATGTTATATTTCCCAACACAAAAATGATATATCAATATCACACTCCATACGAATAATTGGCTTATGTCTGAACATACAGGGTGAACCAAAAAAACCGTACTTTTGCGTTTTTTGGTGAAAATTTTTCAAAAAAATTTTATTTCAAAAATCACCTATAAAAAAGTCTAGGCTTAAGCTTAGCCTTAGGCTTAGCCTTAGCCTTAGCCTTAGCCTTAGCCTTAGTCTTAAGCTTAGGCTTAGCCTTAGGCTTAAGCTTAGGCTTAAGTTTAGGCTTTAAGCTTAGGCTTAGTCTTAACCTTAGGCTTAAGCCTAAGCTTAAGTTTAAGCCTAGGCTTAGGTTTGACCTTAGGCTTAGGCTTAGTCTTAACCTTAGACTTAAGCCTAAGCCTATGCTTAGGTTTGACCTTAGGCTTAAGCTTAGGCGTAACCTTAGGCCTAGACTTAACCTTAGGCTTAAGCCTAAGCCTAGGCTTAGGTTTGACCTTAGGCTTAAGCTTAGGCGTAACCTTAGGCCTAGGCTTAACCTTAGGCTTAAGCCTAAGCTTTGACTTAAACTTAGGCCTACGCCTTTAGATGATATTGTTCCATAAAATTACTTCAAAAAGTATCAGTTCTTGGAATCCTGTTGATTGCGTCTCCTCAAGGGGAAGAGCTCCAAATTCTTTTTCAAAAATCACCTATAAGGGGATATTTTCATGCAATTTTTGAAAATTTTTTGCCAAAAAACACAAAATTACGGTTTTTTGGCTCACCCTGTATTGTCCATCCATCGCCGGAGTGCGTAGAAGACAAGCTGATTAGCTGGCTTTTTGTCTTCTTGCGTCCAGATTCCCAGTAGACGACAGTAGTTGGCCTAACAAAGGATCAACTCATTAGTAAATTGCTATAATGTAAAGATGGCCTCTAGTGGATTTTCCTTTTACATGGCCCAAATTTGAGCTATCATTTTTTTCCATTTTTAAGAAAAATACTGAGAAAGGTATAATTAAGAATAAAATAATTGTTGTGCACATCGGCACCACCGGAATGACGAATGGGATGTGATTTTTACTCCACAGTCAATTTTAATTAATCTTAATTTCGATGTGTCACGATGCGTCACAAAAATGGAGCATTTTTTACAACTACTAAAACATGTAGATCAGACTTCTTTACTGTCAGAATTCCTAAAATCTATCTCAAACTATCCCCAGATCTCATTTCCCTACCCCCCCCCCTACCTCTTTTACTGCTAATTTACGAAGGGCTAATTTGACCAGTGTTTTAAAGTGTTAACTGCTGTCTTTGTTCCAATATTATGTTATATCAGGTGCTACCTAAATAGGCGTATGATGTTTGTTTCGTATTTTATAGTGTCATTATGTTACTATGGAATTATTTGACAATTAGTTATTGTTTATTATACCACGTTATGTTTTATCGCAATCTTTATGATCGTAATAAAAAAAAATCATTTTTTACGCAAACTTCAATTAGCTAAGTTGTTCAGCATAAAATTCTCTGTCAATTTATACTATTTTTTCACGATTTTTCCGCAAAAAATTCAAAAAAGTTTGATTATTACAACGAAAACATGTACACGAATTCATATTTTCAAATGCGCTTATCTCGATGGGGAAAACGATTCAGATAGTGACGTAAAAACAAAAAATGCTCCATTTTTCATGATCTTTCCGAATATATCATTTTTCATATGATTGTAACTGAGTGGCCTGGTCCTTTAAACCAATATTGTAATGAAAATTAAAAAATTTTTAAAAATTTGAAAAATCGCCTCATATTTGAGCACCCTATACAATTATACTAAACCGACACATGGGAAAAGTTTTATACCCCTTCATGCAAAATAAATTAAATATGACATATAAACTCGTTCTTTTTCTTTCATCGACATAATTGTAACAAACCGAAGCATTTTGAAACAGCCACTTTGCCTTTCTTATTTCACTTTTTATATCGCTTTCGCTAATTTTCATACTCTGCCTACTGTGTGTCCGTTCGTCTTTGTCATGAATGAATATTCATGACACCTTTTTTCATTTTGATAAAGCATATTTTTGCTGCTAGACTAGAAAAAGACAATATAGTCTAGCTGGTGAAATGTGGAACTGAATTGTGTTAATGTGATTTTCTGATCCTAATATCTGGCTTAACTATTGTCCTTTCACCCTAGATGTTCATTGATTCACAAAATGGGCGAGATAACCATTTAAGGGATAACAAGGAATGTATAAAAGGGGGATTGGATTTTTCAAAAAGACATAAAAAGCGTGTTTTCGGTTGCATTTTTGCAAAAATTGTAAAGATTGTAAAAATTAATTTTTTGGCTACTTTCTAAAAGTTGTGCGATATTATGTCAATGTTTTACAATTATTTTGCTCAAACCTATGTCCCTATTAATCGCAGAGGTAATTCAATTTTATATGATATTTCTTATTACAGGATGAGTTTAAAAAAAGTGTATTTTTGGGGTCCGAAAAAATTTTTGGGATCGGAAAATTTTTTACTAAAAGTGACCCATATAGGGGTAATTTTATGCGGGAAATCGATTTCGCGCATTCCCGAAGCATGAAAATGCTTTCTTGACTCTGATTCAGGGAATGAATTTGGTGTATTGACGCGAAAATATACTATGCTGATACGTTTTGTATGACTCGCAATGAAAAAGTAATAAATTATGAATCATCATAATGATGATATTTGAGCATGATTTTTGTGCAAAAAATTCAATTTTTGACAATAAAAAAATAATTTTTTGTGCAAAAAAAATTCAATTTTATACAAAACAGTCAACTTTTTGAGCAAAAAAATTCAATTTTTTTGAAAAAATATTCGATTTTTATGCAAAAAAAATTCAATTTTGTACAAAATATTCAACTTTTTTTGCAAAAAAATTTTAATTTTTATGCAAAAAATCATATTTTTGCAACAAAAAATGTAACTTTTGGGCGAAAAATGGCTTAATTTTTATGGAAAAATAATATCACGATCGTGTTCCTCGTATAAAAATTCCCATGTGCAAAATTTTTCATCAATTTTGGATGGAAAAAGAAATCGCTTGAGAGGTTTCGAACCCCCCCCCCCCCCGTGCGAGCATCTCGCGCCCTAACTACTTGACTATGAACTTGTAACAATTTAAAACATGACGAGGAAATGGAATTTGAAACATGAACGATGATTCTCTGGTGTAATAAGAGTGGTCTTATCGAATCTTTTCTTTGTTTTTTGCCCGATCTTTTCTCATCCTTTTTCATCTTTCATCACATGGTTTTTTGGCGCAAAATTTATTTCGAGTATTTTATGCATTTTGACTTGTTCCAATTTTTCTTTCTCTCGAAAATCTCACCAATTGCTCTTTCCCGTTGACCTCACACAGGATGACTTTTTACTTTGTTCTTTGTTTATTACTCGTGCTCGGTGAGAACAGCCACGTGTCAGATTTTGAAAAAGCCTCGCTGTTCCAATGCAAGTTTTTCTTATCAGACGCATGGGCGGATCTTGTAGTTTGCAGTATGCTCAAAGACTTTGGTC
>JAQGBS010002735.1:0-12600 GCA_034698545.1 Acrobeloides obliquus | reverse complement strand
ATATAAGACAACATTTTTATTCATAAGTTGAGGAATGTCCAGTGTAAACGAAGTGTTTGACACCCATTGGCCGTAGACAACAAATCCGCCATCGCTAAAAGCAAAGACATATCTTGAGACTAGCGACTGGTTGACAGCAATTTTATGCAAATTGACTCTTGACAACAAGCCTAAGCCTAGGCTTAAGCTTAGCCTAAGCCTAGGCTTAGGCTTAGTCCTAGGCCTGAGCTTAAGTCTAGGCTTAAGCCTAGGCCTAGGCTTAGGCTAAGCTTAAGCCTAGGCTTAAGCTTAGGCTTAAGCTTAGGCCTGAGCCTAAGTTTTTTCGGAATTTTGGTTCACTCTCATGTTTTTGTTCCAATATGTAGACGTAGAAAATCGTAGAAATTTTTTTGTTGAACCCCTCTCGCCTAACTAGGAACGTAGTTTGTGTACGGGCCCTATGAGTAGTACGTGAGTTTTTGAACCTGCCCTCTCAAGAGTATATTTGAATTTATAAAAAGATGTACTTTTTGTTGGTCGAAGCATATATTCTTAAGTTTGGATCAGGATTATCGACAGAGACGTTCAGCGGAGACCTCCCAACTAATTTTTTGTACAAAAAAGTCAGCCAATAATCCTAAAATAACCATGTTTCACTCATTTATTCAACTTCTTTTTTTACTGTGTTCGGTAGATTGTCTGGCATACTCAACAAACTGTAATTTCCCCATACATTTGCTCCACCCGCACCAACGAACGTCTGTCTTATAACCATATCTACATCAGCCTGAGACAACAAGCCCAACTTGTCCAGCCATAAGTACCCACCAACATATTTATCTGACAAATTTTTGCATCCATCACCCGAGCAACTTCCAGTTTCCCCGTTCCATCTTGGGCTATAGCCTTTAGTAGAAATTCTATATGCACCTAACCATTGCTTAACATGGTCCATAACGGAAACATTTAGAAAGTCTTCAAGCCGACCTTTGCTATCGACAAGGTAATAGCTAAACATGGTATTTAGAAAAGGGGGCCGAAGATGTAAAATTTACTCATGAGCTGTCATGGCACTCACGTAAGCTCCACCACCATCAGCAGTAAAGCTAAAAAAATGAAAATTTAGGATTTTTTAAGGTAAGTGTTAAGCTTTCTTACAAGGAAAGGGACGGTACTTGATAGTCACAGATTTTTTCAAACCACGTTAAAAATGTAGTAGGAGCTATATTAAGACGATTAAAATAAATCAGAAGTCGCAATTTGCTTATTGAAGTGAAAAAATGACTCGAAAAATATTATCTAATTCCAGATGCAAAAAATATTGCTCACGGTAGGATTCGAACCTGAGGCTTTGTGGGCGTAGAGCTAGCTTTCTATCCACTTGGCTACGTAGACAGCTTGCGTAAATAACTCAAGATATAGTTTTATACGCCATTTATCGGCAATCAAATAACATTTGCAATTTATTTATCAGTTCGAATCCCACCATGAGCGATACTTTTTTGCATCTGGAATTAAACAATATCTTTTGAGTTTTTGGAGTCATTTTTTCTCTTCAATGAGCGAATTGCGACTTCTGACCTATTTTAATCGTCTTAATATAGCTCCTACTACATTTTTAACGTGGTCCGGAAAAATTTGTAACCATCAAGTACCGTCCCTTTCCTTGTGAGGATTTTTTGCTTTTGGACCACGACTTGAAAATCTCACGGTAAAAAGTTATGAGCGAAACAAAATTGTAAAAAAAATTTTTCAAACTAGTTTGAACATTGAAGCGAAGAACCTGTCATTCAGACATCAATGAAATTTTTCATTGAAACGATTTAATTGTTAGATTTTTCTCAAGTTTTCTTATGTATAAGACATACTTATCCAAAAATGGGTTTATGCCTGATATCGACGGCCCAACAATCAGACTATTAGCATAAAAGCTATCCGAGCGCACTAGTTGGTTAAATACTTTATAGTCCTGAACTAGTTGTTCCATAGATAATGATAATCCTTCAAAGAAATTTGCATAGTAAAATCCGTCGGGTTCTTAATTCAAATTTGTTATGTATAAAAAAGTAAAAAAAGAATTACCATTTCCAAACTCGAAATGGAAAAAATAGCCTTTAGATTTTCCATAATTGATGAGTTGTTGGAAATTTGTAGAATCCCAATGAGAATTTCGAATAGTTACATTATTCCAACCAGATCCATTTCTTAGCATGGTGTTCACGCAATAAATCAGCTCCCAGCCAGCATCTTGGGTGAATTTGTAGAGTGTGTCCAATTGTTCGGCTTAAAATTTCTTTAAATGCACAAGATATCGTGACAAGGGCCATTTTTTGAGAAAACTTATTTTACAAATTTCCTCAAAAAGAGATAACACTTTTATAGCGTGCTAACTGAGACTTCTCAAACTTCCTGAAACCATTAGAACCAAGTGGGGATGCTTTATGTTAAAAGGGCAAAGGAGTAGAGATGCTGGTTAATTAGCTTAAAAGGTCATCTCATTCACAGATCACTTCTCGACCAGAAAAATGACTCTGAGAATCACAACGTACGCCAATATCATGAAGATCCGATGGCAGGAAGCTATTTTTATTACTGCTGAAGTAGATAAGACTTTTTAAAGGTTGGGTATCTCAACCCCCTCATAAGAGAAAACTTGAAGAACTTGGACGCCAAACTTCTCTGACGTGCACTTCTGAGGCGAAACGTGAAAACTACACTGACGCCTAGACACCAAAAGCACAAGAAAAAAGTACAAACCCGTACTTTGTGTCAGATTCATTATCTATGTGACTTTTTGTCTAATTGAAGTCTCACAAATTTTTATAGCTAAAGTCGACCTACAGCAATATTTTGTTGCTAAAAAGTTGCCCAAAATTTTATTCCCTTTCAGATGCCGTAGTTTTTTACATAGGGTTTAGACTGTCTCAAGCCCCATAACTTCGAACCCTCCCCAAAATTTGCCCCAATGTGTACACAAGTTTTTCCAAGGAAAATATTCACCTGTAAATATCTGACAGTAATTTTTATTAGGCAGACCAACGCTATAGTAAACCCCCGTAGTTAGACACTGAGGAAATTGTTGAACTTGTGGTCCATTTAATGTCTCATTGAAAAGCTGCATATCTGAATAAGTTCCACCGAGACGTAGATATGACGGTGCTATTGCTCTGGCTAGAGTTGCCATCTTGCTAAAAAAGATACTTACATGAAAAATATTTAATTGCTCTCGTTTCCTTGAGCTCAATGTTAACCCTATATGTGAATTTTAGAACTTACGTAAAATTGAGATAATTCCACACTTGAGGGAGCACACTAAGCGTGTCTAGTGTATGGCTAACATATTTGTCCGACAACGTTCTGAGTGGAATGGTGTCAACTTTAACGTTGAAATTTGCAGCATTACTTGAAAGTAATATACAAACAATATTTAATAGCAGAAACAACATCCTTAACATAATCATTGTGATAAGTAGAATATGTATTCAATTTATACTATTCTAGTTTATCACTTATAGAAATTTTATAGAGAGTACTTGATCTGTAGATTGGTATGCACGTAATGTATGTTGATGTTTGCACGCATATTTGTTTGTGGATGTTTGTTCCATGTTTCTGAATGATAAGAGAACACATTCTCCAGATCATTTTGAATATTTTTAGACTTTTAACATGTCGATAATTCCGCACAAATTCTATGGCATAAATAAACGAGATAAGACCGTTTCATTCAGTTGAACTCAACCAGTAGTTGAATTTCAATTTTTCCAACAATTAGACTTGTTGGAAATGCAGTATTTGCTAGCTTTGGCTCTATATTTTTTCATACCCTTCAGTCATGCAGTCTCAAATTTTAATGTTCAAATCGATATGACTCCCGTTAGAAATGTTTCAGACAAATATCTTAGTTTTACACTAGACTCGCTTAGTGCATATCCCGAAACTTGGCAATATATTAATTTCAGGTATTTTTGAAGCAACAGAAATATAGATCGGCAAGGAGGGTCTCCCCCTGACCCAAGCCTCATGTACCCAAAATTTAGGGAACCACCGCATGGACCCCGCCGAACATATGAGGTGATCAAAAAAAGGTCAACAAGAGGAGCAGTCTCCCTGACCCACACACTCATGGACACAAAATTGAGGGGGGACCACCTCATCGGGGGCCTCCTCCTCTCCCCTCTTTGATGACCTATGAACAGAAACCATAAAATTGTTACAGTTTCATGGTACCTCTAGCAAAAGCGTTGGCGCCCGCCTACTTTCGTTTCGGCGGCACATACTCGGATGTTTTCGTTTTCAACGAAACTTTGAATGGACCAATGAATCAAGAAATCCCATGGGCTTTAACTAATGGATTTTTTGGAAACAAAACAACCATTTTTTCTGGTAGGGTTTGTTTGATTTTTCACGAATCTGTGCAAGTGTATGTTGTACTCCGCTATGAAAATTTTTCTTGTATATATGAAGAATCGACGTGGCGACAGTTGAGGACGAGCACTTGAGGATGAGACATTTGAGGATGGCTATTTGAGGATGGACATTTGAGGATGGGACATTTGAGGGCTAAAGGTGGGATATGTTTTTTAAACCTTAAATAGCACCCATCCTCAAGTGTTCCACCCTCAAATGTCTCGTTCACAAATGTCCAGTCCTCAAATATCCTATCCTCAAATGTCCGTCCTCAAGTGTCAAGTCCTCAAATAGCCATCCTCAAATGTCTCATTCTCAAGTGTCCGTCCTCAACTGTCGCCACGTCGAAGAATCAATAATGATGTAATTTGACTATTTCTTGGAAGTAATATTGGAGTGTCTTTGAGTCTTCTTTTAGTTCACTGTAAACCATTCTTCCTACGCATCTAAAAGCTCGTTTGCAAACCTATGGTCTCGTACGAATTTCTAGGTGAACAATTTGATACCCTATACAGCTTTGCTTCCAACTCCGGTTGGCGATTCATTTTTGACTTAAACTTGATGCTACGAAATGGTACTGGATGGACAGAAGCTACCATTCATAGTTCTCGCTGGAACTCCACTAACGCCAAGACACTCTTCGATTACGCAAGTTCAAAAGGCTACGAGATGGACTGGGAACTTGGAAATGGTAGGTTTAACCATTACGATATAGCTCGTTTTATTTGCAATTTTCTCGACAAGCTTTTAAGGCGTGATTTCTTTCGTTCTAGACTAATCGACTATGGAGAATCCGATGTGGCATTATTTTCTTTCGTTAGGCTGAAAAAAAATTTTGCTTACATGTCTTTCAAGAAAACATATTTGCACAATAAATTGCGTCTTATAACGAAAACTTGCAAGCTTGCCGAGAAAATTGCAAACAAAACGAACTCTTTAAACAAAACAACAATTTTTAGAGCCTATCGGCTTTACTGGTGTTTTTAAAGGCCTCAACTTAACCGGGGCTCAAATTGCTCAAGATTACGCAGACTTAAAAGCTCTTTTGCAAACGTATGATTTGTACAAGAACAGTTTGATTTTGGGACTATCCGAATCTGGAGTTCTGAGTCCGGTAGAGCCGGAATTCTTGAACGCAGGAGGAACAAAATACATCAGTGCGTTGTCTACTCATCAGTAAGATCTTCTTAAGGTTTTCTTCTCTGAGTCACTTCCCAACACGGCGCGGAAAAATTGCAAAAAAGTCTTTTTTATAAGTTTTTTTGTTAATATAATTGTTTGCCTGATTTTCAATACTGCGCATCTATGAGGAGTAAACTTAAGGATGACAAGTGGATGATACGATGCCAGGGGCCTCCTCTGCCTACTAGACTGTCTGGTATGTTCTGCCAACAAACATGCAAAACAGCTAACCAGCAAAAGATATGGCCTCGGACCGAAGCGGACGAAGGAATAGAATATTCATTCAAGAAGCAATGTTGCTTCTTTGCCTTCGGCCCTTTTGTTTCGCGATACGCATCTTCCCCTGTACTCATTTCATAGCTATCCGGCTTCTTTGGTATTCGTACTAAGAATTTCAAAAAAAACCATGACACCAATCTTTTTTTCCTGCCTCTCTCTTTCTTATTTGAACTTTTCGTTTCAATAATTAAACTTTATTGCAAATCAGGCAAACAATTTATATTAACAAAAAATTTGAAAAAAAAGACTTTTTTGCAAATTTCCCGCGCCGACTAGATATTCTAGTTATTACTTTGATGGAGGAAGAGGTAAAGGAACACTGCAAGACTTCCTTAATGCTACAATCTTGGACAGCTTTATCCTATACATGCACAGATTTCAAAATTTCAACTTCACCCCAATGTGGTTGGGTGAAACCTCGAGCGCCTCTGGAGGAGGTGCGGTGAACATTTCGGATCGATATGCTGGAGGATTTCTCTATCTAGATAAGCTAGGTTTAGCCGCCTTGATGGGAGTCGATGTATTTGCAAGACAGGCGATATGCGGCGCTGGAGGGCCATATCCGTTTGGAAATTATACAGTGCTAAATAAGGAGTTGAGGCCGAATCCGGTATTATGAGATGGAAAACGAAGAAAAATTGGAGATTTTAGGATTATTGGTTGTCTTTTGTTTATAAAAAACTGGTTGGAACGACGGTCTATAATGTAACTACTGATAAAGATGATCGGAATTTGAGGCTATATGCATCGTCGGCTAGAAAGTAAGTAAGAAAAATAGTCGGGGGGAGGGGTTTGCTAAACTAAACCCCTATTACCGGCTGTCCATGCCCCACGATCTGCCAATCTCGTACATTTCGATTAGGTTGTATAGGTGCGGTAGGATAGGGGTGAAGAACGACCAAAACCTGGCGATCAATCGATGGGTTGAACTTCGAGGCATAGGTCACCAAGGGGAGGGGGTACAGTACCCCACTCATCCTCGGACCTTCCGCCTTTATAGTCATTCATCCATCTATCCTGAGGCCGGTATATCCTCCCTACTGGTAAACTATGCTTCGAGATTCTCAAAATTTTTAGCCAAAACGGTCTTGTCCTATACGGCCAATGGATCACAAACGACAGCCTCGTCCTTGACGTCCCTCAACTTTCTAACAAACAAGTTACCCTGTATCTACTCAAAGAAGGCGAGCCAGGGAACCTCGAATCAGCCACATCTCGTCTCAACGATCAACAAATCCTTTGGGACACCCATTTACCTGTAGCAAACTTGCGTGGAAATCATACAAGTCTGCCTATAACATTACCTCCTTATAGCCAATTTTTCATAGTACTAGGATCGGATCAAAGTAAGTCGAAATGGGTGTTTTCTGAGTAAACATTCAAACTTTAGCTCAAAATTGCCCTAGTGGATGGTATAAAGAGACCACAGTTCCTGGAAAATGTCTTAAACTTGTCAACAACTTGACTCAACCGTGGTTTTCTGCCAATTTCGACTGCCAAACTTATGGTAGCCAAACGTCTTTGTTGAGTATCGATAGTGCTTTTGAAAATGCTGAAGTGAATCGTAACTTTTTCTTGAAATTTCTAATTTTGTAGAATTTATAAAAAATTCCGGCTCAAGTTGCACCGACCTGCATCTTGGTCTTTATCGAGACGGACCCAATTGGACTTGGTCCAATGGAGATACGAACACATATAGAAGTTGGAAATCAGGCAGGATTGTTTGATTTTATGTAAAATTCATATAAATTTTAGGCTATCCAACATCTGATAGCGCTAAAAATTGTGTCATGTTCGACCCCACAACAGGAACATGGTTAAATTCGGATTGTGACCAGTCTCAATGTTATATTTGTCAATTCCAGGGTGCGTAAAAAGTATCTGGCCAAAAAGTTATAATTATAAAAATTTGTTTTTTGTTACCCTTGTTATACGAATTTCAAAATATAAAAAAAATAATGCTCTCATTGTCTTTCCTACCACCATCGAAGTAACATTGATAATACTATTTCAATAAGAAACGCCTAGTCATGTAAAATTTTGAAAATTGATTTTTATATCAAAAACGAATTTTCCTGAAAAAACCAAATATGTCATCTTGTTCAGCGGTGCAGCACCCACGGGTGTTTTGTGTTCAGAACCCGGCGGGTGGTGTGTTTTTGTGTTATACACTCAAAAACACCTAGCTGATTTTGGGGTCTGGCGTTCCATCCATTGTGTATGCACCTATGTTGTATCTTGCTTGGAGAGAGATGCACTATTTTCTTGTATAAAACTTTATTGAACAACAGAACAAATAAACAAACGGCTTATATACACAGGCACTGAAATTCGCATATATGTTACACAATCACAATACTATAAATAGATCACGATTCAGAGTTGACTTCGGTTGTTGACCACACAACACCCTACTGACTATTAGTGCCCATAAGGTGGAGACTGAGACACCTTATAGGCACTAAGGGTGCGCGCTAGCAGTCGTGAAACGCATTTCAAGACAATTTCCGGACGCTAGCAGTCCGGAAATCGTTTGGAAATAGTGAAAATCATTATTTCCGAACGGCTAGCGTCCGGAAATCGTCGTGAAATGTCGTTTCACGACTGCTAGCGTTCACCCTAATAGACATTAATGGGCACTAGATGGGTACTATGGGCACTATAGGCACTAATGGACACTTATGGGTACTAGATGGGTATTTATAGGCACTATATGATTTTGTCGGATGTACTATAAAGTTTTACCACCCCAATGTTTACTATAAAGATCTTATGTCAGTAATTTGGGTGATCACCCACTATCATCCATCACCCATCATTACCCAGTGGGTGATGGCACCTTTTCGCCCCCTGATACTAACCTTCTAAAAAAATAGCACTATGAGCACTTTAAAAACTTTCCGAACAACCCTGTACCATATTTTTAGTAGAGCTGCACGCGGGCGGGATCCCGCTCGCAGGCCAACGCACAGCCCTAAATTTTTAGACCGATTTAGTCATATTCCGAAAAATCTCATGTATGACCCCTAATTCAGATGTGTATAGGTTGATGTTATAATTTTGAAAAAGAGGCCTAATTGGGGATCAAATTTGTAAAATAATTTTTTCAATTTCTCCGGGGGTGGGACCAAAAAATGTTTTCGAGAATATTTTTTCCATAAATTGTAGTGCCCTTTTATTTAAAAATAATTTCGACATAGATTTCTCTTAAAAAAAAGTCAAAAATCCTGACTACGTCACTGAGATGTATACGCGATTTTTTACGGTCCGGCCTGGGCCTCAAAAATTGCGGTCCGGCCCATTTTTCAGACCTTAGAAAATCGCGGCCCTGGCCCTAAGCAGTCCATTTTTTGAAAAAATGGGCATTGAAGCTGATAAAAAAATGGCAATTTTTCTTTAGAAAATGCACTTGCCATTTCAGTGGGCCGCGATTTTTTACGGCCCGGGCCGCAAAAAATCGCGGCCCCGGCTCATGGATAGGGGCTCGGGCCGAGGCCCATGACATCCCTGGATACAATACATGAACCGGGCATTCCATATGAAACATTGCTATAAGGGCCGCCACTAATACGTTCGGACGGCTCCCGAACGGACTTTAGTTCACTAATAACTTCACTAATTGCGTTCGGAAACATCACTAATAGACGTTCAGAAACGTTTGGATGCGTTCGGGCGCTCGTCCGAACATTTCTGAACGAGTCTGAACGTTTCTGAGCGAGTTCGAACGCCTATTCCGAATGAATTAGTGGCGGCCCTAAATGGCGCGCGTAGCGCGCCCCATTTAGGTTTAGGCGCACAAAGAAATACTAGCGCACAAAGTGCGCTAGTATTTCTTTATAAAGATTAATTTCATCTTTTCCTTCGCTATCAACTATAAACTTGTCATTCGTTTTTATTTAGGCTTGATTAGATATGCGATTGAATTCGGATATTTTATTAGAGGTATTGTTGGCCTTGCCTAGAAATGAAGCCGAAAAATGTCAACTTGTATGTAAAAACTGGATGGATACCATTTCTTCTCTGAAAGAGCAACTTCCCGTACGAAAATTATATGCCTTGAAATATTGGCCACTTCCTGAACCACACTGGGCAGTTAGTCAAGATAAGAATACCTGGTATGGTGAAACTCAATCGATAAACATGGACGATATTAAAAATATGAAAATGTTAAAATACTGTATTTTCGATCAATTTCCTCAAACATCTTTCTACTTGACAGATGAAGAATTGAAGGTGCTTCAACATTTAATCATTGTTATTGGGTAAGAATTTTAATGGGACACTCTACTAGAGAAAATTTAGATCTTCTCTAAATTTTATACAGGGTTATTTAAATGTTCGTGGACACTTTAAAAATACGTTTTCATATAAAATTTGATACCATAAAGCTTCTTGAAAATATTTTTTGAAGCTTTTTTGACATTAAACATTTAAAATTTTTTTTGTGCAGCCAAAATGATCGAATTTTGTCTAGCTATTGTCCGATTGCATGAAAAAAGAAAGTCGGTTCGAGGAATTGTCGAGCTTCTTGGAGCTGCCCAAGTCGATCCCGCTGGAAACGTTGAGAAAAGTCATTGATGATTTCCCGAAGCGACTAAAAAAAATTGAAGCTCAGGGTGGATATTTTGAATAAGTTTCGTTGTTGAAAGTATCCACGAACTTTTGAATCACCCTGTAGATTTTCTCAGATTTTAAAAAAATTTTCTAGATTCATTCTAGATTTTTAGAATAACCTAGAAAATTTATTTTTTGCTCCTTTAGATTCATACACTCAATAATTTCACCATTTTTAGCCAAAAACTCAATGTGATCAACTTCAATTGCTGCTTTGAAAAAGAAAAAAGTCCAATATTTGAAAAGATCTTGAAGGAATATATTAATTGTGAAAAGCTAGTACTTGAAGCCGACGGCAAGCAGACCACATCGCTTCTATTTGAACCACCAGAAATATTTAAAATAGATTCGCCATCAGTAAAAATTGAATGTTTTGACTATTATGGTGGAATTTCTAATGATACAATAGTTGAATTTTATCAACAGGGTGGAAAATCTCATCCAAATTTGGAACTCTTATGTTTTGAACAAACAAGCAAATTTTTGGTACAACGCTTGCTCGAGGTATCTTTCTAGTTTTTGCAAAAATTTCTAGATTTCTAAGTGTTTTATAGAATATCATGATTTTCTAGAGAATTTCTAAATTTTTTTTAGATTTTCTAAAATTTATAAAATTTCTTGATTTTTCAAGAATTTAAGAGACACTATCTTAAGAGGCCAAACATTGCCTTAAACGGTTCGATAGCGCTCTAAATTGAATTTAGTGAGATTAACGTATGGGAAAATTTTTAAAAGTCATTTCGAGTCATAATTCGGCTTCTAAACAATTCAAAACCTTATTCGAAGCTCAAAAACCCGATTTTATGTTGATTTTTCTAACTTGTCTAGAACACCCTATATAATTTTTTCGGTCAAAATTTCTATTTATTATTTTTTTATTTATTAATAATGCGTAAACAATTTACGCGATGGGATAAATTCTATCTATCCGATGTATTTCAACACTGAGAACATTTCTAGCGTGATTTCAAAAAAATCCGAGTAACTTTGATTTTTGGGCCATTTTATAAGGGGGCACAGTTGAAGGGTTCGAAAAATTTTTTTCGGATTTTTTCGAAACCACGCTAGGAATGTTCTCCGTGTTGAAATACATCGGCAAGATTGAAATTTTGATAGTGGGATCAAACCTGCGGGCCCAACATTGCTTAACTGCCAGATCGGACGGGATGCCGACTTCGGAAAAATGGTGAGGTCACGCAGTCAAGAAAAATAGTAAAAAAAATATTTTTTGTAAGTGTGGGAAGTGAATATGGCCGAAAAAACCAAAAATTTCGACTTTTTTAAAGTTTTTTCACGAGGAAAAATTTATAAAAAAAAGGTTTTAAAAATTTTTTGGGATGTTGAAAAAATGGTGAAAAATTGACTTTTTTCGTTTTCAGTCTGGGGGTATTCTGCATAAATTTTTGCAGAATACCCCCCCCCCCTAGGGGGTAAAATGCATAAGTACCAAAAATTTTCTAGGATGTTCTAGACAGTTTGGAAAAATCAAAAATTCAACGTAAAATTGGGTTTTTGAGCTTCGAATAAGGTTTTGAATTGTTTAGAAACTGAATTTTGACTCGAAATTACTTTTTGAAATTTTCCCATGCGCTCACTAAATAAATTCAATTTGGAGCGCTGTCGAACCATTTAACACTCTGCCCTTTTTAAGCTCGAGTATTTAAGAAAGCGTCTTTTAAAAATTTTCGGGTTTCTTAGATTTTTCTAGATTTACTAACTAGATTTTTGTTGATCATAGTCACAATTTAAAAAATAATGAAGATTTTTTAGGCATTTACAAATCCCGAAAAGAGTCCAGCAGAATTTTTAAAACACCTTAAATTCGGTAAGTACATTTTTATATTTTGACTTTTCAAAGTCTTAACAAATTTTTAGAAATCAGAGGCTATACTGATCCTTATCACTACATGAGTTTAGAAAGTGAAATTGGTAGTGTTTTATCCGGACGAGCCCATTATACAGGGAAAAATCGTGATGGTGACTACATTTTGCATACTTATAAACTGCGACGAAATGATGGCTGGGTTTTAAAGGTTATCAAAACTATAGCCACTAAGATTGGTTGGTATTTTTTTTTGCGCAAAAAAACTTTTTTTTTCGCGCAAAAAATATTTTTTTTTGCGCAAATATTTTTTT
>JAQGBS010002734.1:0-12600 GCA_034698545.1 Acrobeloides obliquus | reverse complement strand
TGGAGTCGTGGTTTCGTCTGGAGCAGCAATGTTCATTGTTGGGACTTCGGCGGGACCATTCTGCAAATAAAACCGTTGAAATTTTTATAAAAATGATCCTAAAATTACCACTCGATTATCCTTCTCTTCGGCAGTTTCTGACTCTAATTCTTCTGTTTCATCTTCATGCTCTGGCGAAGCACGAGTTTCACTCGCTTCAACTCGTTTTGCAGCCGGTTTTTCTTTAACCGGTTCAGGTTTCTCTTCAGCACGGCTTTCACTACGGTCCTTCTTTTCTTCTGAAGCAATCGAGCTAGGAGTTTCACTCATTCGACTACGACGGCTAGCACGATCGGCTCTGGAAGTTGATGGAGATGGTGAAGCCTTGGGCTCTAAAAATCATTTATTTTTTTATTAAAATTTTAAAAATTCTAGGGCAGAGGTCAAAGTTAGGCCATATCATTCGGATATTTGCTCAAAAATCGAATTTTTGCTCAAAAAGATCCTATTATATGCATACCAAGGTTCGGCTGACCAAGATACATGACCTAGCCTCGTTTGATCTATATTTTTTACCTGGTTTCGCAGCCGATTGCCGACCTTTTTTTTTAGCAGCCGGTGCTGGAAGGCTTTCCTCAGTTTTGCGTTTGCGAGTGTCCGGCTTTTTCGTACGCTCTTCGAAATCTGAGATAAGGCGATCATCGAGGATATTATCTGCGGGCTCCCATGTGTTATGCCTAAAAAATTAAATTATTGAAAAAATACAAACTTATTATATTCTTTACTTTGTACTCCAGCCTTTCCATTTCACGAGGTATTCTGTTTTGCCCTAAAATTTAAAATTACTAATTTAATTTAATTTTTTTTCCTAATTTGCACAAAATTTTTACATTTTAAAATTTTTTTATTTTATGCCGGCATACCCCCTACCCCGCAGATCTAGTGGGGCAACCTTGGACAGTAGTTTAGCCATGTTGTGGTTGGCACTACTTCAAATGAACCTTAGTTTATGATCCGCACGCCGGAGGATCACAACAAGCCAGCATACATGTACAATAGTGGGTGGGACCGACCATCCTTGGAGGATGGATGATTTTTGTGAGTTTTTCTTCAACTTGGATAGACGAATAAAAATTTGTCAATTTAATATAGTCCTCCTTAGGATTTTTTCGCAAAATTTTAAAAATTCTCGATGGATGAGTGGTGGGGTGGGACAGTCCCTCCATTGAACATGTATGCTCCTCCTCCCTTCAGTAGTGGAGCTACGGGGTGGGCGGGGACGCGGGGTCAGTGGACACAACCCCCAAAATCAGAGAACTGAATAAATTTACCTAATGATCCCCCATTATATTTTTGCCCAAATTTGATTTTTCATAAAAATTTCGTATTTTTTAAATAAAAATTTTCATTTTTTCCAAAAATTTTCACTAAAAATGCCATTATTTTTTTTAATAACCATTTTTCTAATCAGTTCTTGGGAAAAATTCATTTATTATTGAAAAGTTTTAAAAAATGGCCATTTTTTACAAAAATTAAAAATCGAAAAAACACCATGGTCCCCCAAGGGGAAAAATTTTTACAGGAACATAACCCCGATCAAATTCAATAAAAATTTGTTTTAAAAATAGCAAAATTTCAACATTTTTCTTTAAGTTCTTGGGTTTAGATTTTACGGCGCATAAAATTTGCAAAAAATTTGCAAATTTGGGAACAATTCTTAAAAAAAAAAAAAAAAAAAAATGCGGGAACAATTCTTAAAAAATCCTAAATTTTTCATTTTTTATTTCCAAACTCTTACATTTCGTTTCCTCTCCTTCAGCAAAGTCTCAGCAGCGTAAACTTGATCCCCATCCATGGAATCCATAAAATAAAATATGTACAAAAAAGAACAAAGAAAGAAATCAAAAAATTCTCTTGTAAAAATCGATTTTTTCTATTCCGAATCAAATAAAAATACAACGAAAAAGGCACGCACTCGAATCAATGTGTGTTATATTGAGAAAACAACAATGTGCAGCGCGAATGTGTGTGGAGAGTGACGAAAGATGGAAAAAAGAACGCGCAGAGGTCGAGATAGAGAGTCGACTTTCTCATGTCTCTGTCTCTTCTTCGATTAGGTCTTGGGAGGACGCGCTGACTGACAAACAACCTTGGCGCACAACACGGCTTGGTTAGAGGGTGTAAGGGCAAAGCACAGAGCGCTAAAAGATTGCAGTCAGGAATAAAAATGAGAAAATTTTATGATTGTCAAAATTTAATAATAAATGCAAAAAATCAACTCATTAGAGAAAGTTTAAAGAAGAGTATAATAAAGTGAAGTAAAGGGCTTGGTTCAAGGCTCAGGCTTGGACTTAGATTTGGGCTTATGTTGGGGCTTAGGCTTATGTTTGGGCTTAGGCTTACAGTACCGGACAAAAGTCTTGTCCCAAGACCAAAAAATCACAAAAAACTGAATTTATTGGCGCCACCACACTTGCGGAGTACTACTTGCGGAATCGACATTTGCGGAGTAATACTTGCGGATACTACACTTGCGGATGCTAAACTTGTGGATACTACACTTACGGATACTACACTTGCGAACCAAATTTGAATTTTTTGAAAATATTTTAATTTCGTACACAAGTGTTTAAATGTTTAAAAAAATTTTTAAATGTTCATTTGCGATTATTTAAAAAAATTCAAATTTGGTCCGCAAGTGTAGTATCCACAAGTGTAGCATCCGCAAGTGTAGTATCCGCAAGTGTAGTATCCGCAAGTGTAGTATCCGCAAGTGTAGTATCCGCAAGTATTACTCCGCAAATGTCGATTTCGCACGTAGTACTCCGCAAATGTGGTGGCGCCAATTTATTCACGAAATTTCACCAATAAACAACAAAATGCAATAAATAACAAGAAAAACGTTTAATATTTAGTTGGGTAGCCTTTCGCTTTGATAACGGCTTTCATTCTTCGCGGCATCGACTCTACAAGCCCTCTGAGGGTGTCCACGGGGATGCGGTTCCATTCTTCTTGTAGCGCCCGAAACATCTCATTCTTGTTGTTAAATTTCTTCCCACTGACTCGGCGTTTCAAGATCCCCCACAGATGCTCGATCGGGTTAAGGTCTAGGCTCTGGCTGGGCCATTTCATCACCGAAATGTTGACCCTTGGGTGTTGAACCAGCGTTTCATTAGCTTCGAAGTGTGCTTGGGGTCGTTGTCTTGCTGGAATTCATCGAACAGGGCCCGGTTTTGTTTCCAATAAGGCAGCAGGTTCTTCTTCAGCAGTTCTCGATAAACTTCTTTATTCATGGTTTTTCTTCCCAACTGCTGGGCAACCTCTCCGACGTTCACTAATGGACCCACGCCGTTAAATTTAGAATTTTGGTCTTGGGGCAAGACTTTTGTCCGGTACATGTCTGGGCTTAGCTTGTTTGGGCTTAAAACATGAATTTTTGCACTTTTTCAATAATAATCTTTATACAACCTAATTCCTGTTTTATTTAAAAATTGCGAAAATTCATAATTTTCGAAGATTTTGGTTTTAAAAATGGCACCAGATTGTTCCGCGTCAATTTTTACCCCTAGGGAGTGTGTTTCGGTAAAAATTTCAGCGCTTTTTACTTCGGTCTTGGGGGTCACGTTAAGTGGGCCCCCAGTAGCTCCAAAATTTTTTAATAGGAACGGAGGGAGGTATCTCCTTCTGATAAATCACATTTAAATTTTGTTCTCATCTCTTTTTTGATTTTCAAAAAAATTAGCGCTCTGTGAACTAAATACATATGCACAAAGATTTCTCAATTCTTTCTTTCGCCATATATACAATTTGAAATTTGTAGGCCAAAGTGAAAACAACGTTTGGACCTCGTTTCTGCTAGCTCTAAAATCTCATTTTGTAGTGCATTCTTTTCCACAATTTTAATCTTTGTCTTAAGAGAAAAGAGATCTATTTTGCAAAATTTTTAACGTCTGTTTCTGACTTCTGCAATGTTGGCACTTATTCAAAAATAAATCATTCTTCATAAAAATAAAAATAGAATGGAGAAATCGCTAGGATGACATGAAAAATTTTATTTTCTTCACAAACATAAAATCTTTTTAACTATTTAACAATCTTTTTCTCCTCCCAACGTCTTCATAAGCACCAGCATCCAGATTTTCTACTAGTTTACAAAAGAACCATGCATTACCCTAAAAATACAGGGTGGCGCAAAAAGTGACCTTTTTGACATTTTGGAATCCAAACATTTATTTTTCTTTTCATTTTTCTTTGTCTAAAAATGACCCCTAGGGGTAATTTTATGTGGGGAATCCATTGTGCGCATCCCCGAACCCAGAAAATGCCTTTCTGATTCAGAGAAAAAAATTGGATTTTTGAAGCGAAAATGGTCTTTTTCTTCGTTTTTTCTGGAACTCACTTTCTAGGTGTAATTTTATGAGAAAGCGATTTTGAAATGAGAAATATCATTTTTATGCATTAGGGAATCGTTTTATGCTTTGAAAACGTGTGCAATCGGTTTCTCGCATAAAATTACCTCTAAAGGGGGGGGTCATTTTTAGAAAAATAAATTTTCGGGTCCCAAAATGTAAATCCACTTGTTTGCACGAACTTCCAATGGAATAATTCGGATAAAAAATAGCCTTACAAATTCGGTTGGTATGACGAGTAGCAGCGGACATACATGTACAAAAATTTTTATCGCAAAGGTTACGATTATCTTGTCTTCTTGTCATTCTTGCAAACGATTTTTCACATTGAAAAACCTGTGAAAAGTCGATTTTCTGGTAAAAAACCAAATTTTTTTTTCGATTTTTGTTCAAAAACACAGGTCTAAAATCGTTGAATCACAGTGCTGTGCAACAAGTTACACTTTTTTAGCTTAAAAATTTCTTTGTTGCCTGACTTTTTGTCGAACTTATCAAAGAGCAAAAACTTATTGAAATAACCTTTGAGAATTGTACACTTATGAAGTGTACATTTCATAAGTGTACACTTTGGAAGTGTACATTTGAATAATGTACACTTTGGAAGTGTGATTGGCATATGCACTTGAGAAGTGTATAAGTCGGAAGTATGTACACCATCCATACTTCGAAAGTGTACACTTTGGAAGTGTATCCTCTTATAAATACTTAATAAGTGTCATACTTTGAAGTGTAGCCTCTTATATATACTTGATAAGTGTAATACTTGTGAAGTGTATCAATTAAATCAACGAAGTGTATACTGACATACTTCTTGCACAGCACTGCTGAATCATAGTCAAAGAAGCGTTTTTACGTTTCGGGAATGCGAAATTCGGATTCGAAAAAACACTGTTACTTGGCTGGGCAAAAGGCTACTAGCTCCAAAAATTTTAATAAACTGGTGAACTTTATGCTTATTTCTAAAATTTCAAAGAAGACTGATGAAAATACAAGAAATTAGAGAGACATTTAAGCAAAAAAAGAAGAAAAGATTAAATAAAAGTTGCTATAAAATAAATTTCTTTCGCTTATGAATGAATAAAGTAAAATTTATGCAAAAAATTTAGCCTTTGCAAAACATTTAGATGCTTAGAATTATTCCTGGAAATGTTTATGTTTATATTGTAATGGGCTTTGATCAACTATAACTTCATAAGAAACAAAAATCTAACAAATATAATTACTAAATAGCCTATTTTTCCTATTATTTTGTTAATGCATATGTTTTTGATGAATGATACAGATGTTTAAGTTCTTAAACATCTGTATCAGTAGTAACATTATGTTTAAATAATAATAAACAATTTTCAACATCAAATGAACATAATTGTACGTCTAATTAAGCGTAATTGATCATATGTTATAAAGCTATTTGAAAACACTTTGAATTCATTGCTTCATCTAAAACTGTCTTGCTAACCTTTTCTGTAAAAAATGTCTGATATCTCAACAACGACTATTCCGTTCGATATCTTTGCAACAACTATTCCAGCTGATATCTCGACAATGATTCTTCCATTTGATAGCTCGACTACGGCAATTCCAGTATATGACGGCTCAGATCCACGCTTTTTTAATGGTACCATCCCAGATTATGATAATATTTTTCTAACCTTCTGTTTTGGTTACGCAACTTATTTGAGGATCGTTACAGCTACAACAATCTTGATGCTTCCCTTGATAATTTACTTGCTCATATGGAAATCGGATGAAGGGATGAAAACTTATAAGTGGTTGTTGATGAACAATGTGGTAACTGGGTAAGGAAAATTATTATTAAAGGACCAGTCCATTCAGAAAAAGTTTGAAAATTTTCCCTCCTTTAAACTTGCCTCGGTGTTGCAGTGACAAAACAGCTGCTTCGTATCCACAAGGTCGCGGGTTTGAATCCCACTTGGAGCCAATTTGTTCCAAATTAGCCAAATTAGAACCAAATTGGCTCCAAGCGGGATTCGAACCCCCAACCTTGTGGCCACGAAGCCGCTGATTTGTCACTGCACCACCGAGGCAAGTTTGAGGGAGCGAAAATGTTCAAACCAAGTAATTCTGGGGAAAAGATTTCTCCAGAATTCCCCGGGGAAATCCAGCTTTATCCCATTTCCCCGGCACCGGATAATTCTATTTCCCAACTCTGTTCATCAACTTACGAAAACTGACAAAAAATTTTGAATTTTCGCGTCAATACACAACTTTTATTGATCCAGACAAATTTTCAATGCATTAATGGTTTCATTGTAATACACAGCTTTAAAAATCGCCAACTTCAAGCGCAATTATCTCAACAATTATAACAATTCAGAATATGCCGTAAAAACAAAAAATGCTCCATTTTTCATGAACTTTCCGAATATATAATTTTTCATTGTTTTCGACCCCTTAAATCTCGAAAAAACGGAATTTCGATGCCGGCCTTTTTAATTTCGACGCATCACTAGTCGATGAGCCGACTGTATATAATTTTAGCTTTCTGCATGTTTTATTATTGGGAATATGGATACCAATTCCAATATTGTTCGATGATATCATCTGCGCATTCTCATTTGGGTCGTTTCGTTACGATCCTCGTTGGAACTACATTATGCTTGTAGCTTCGATGCTGCTATTTTTAAACTTGTCGCTATCATACGTGGCTTCACTCATCTATCAATACACCATCATCATGCCATTTAGTAATTTTTATTTTATAACACAGCCACGGCATGACAACATATTTTTTTCACTAGTTATGTGTTGTGATCCTCCGTGCGGATCACAAACTAAGGTTCCTCTTACAGCTAAATATTGCTGGGGTAGAATCTTTTGGACTCAAGGGGAACCCTATTTTTTGCACATCGCTTAATTTGTGTCGTAAAATTCTGTGCACTAGACATACATTATCAATGGGGGGGGGGGACTGTCCCCCCTCATGTAGCTAGAATCGTGCCAAAAATTAAGATTCATATAGCCTCGGAGTTCCAA
Source organism: Acrobeloides obliquus (assembly GCA_034698545.1). Taxonomy (NCBI): domain Eukaryota; kingdom Metazoa; phylum Nematoda; class Chromadorea; order Rhabditida; family Cephalobidae; genus Acrobeloides; species Acrobeloides obliquus. The sequence continues at coordinate 5,215 of JAQGBS010002734.1, read as the reverse complement.
GTCTCAAAGCTATATAGCCGAGCCAAAAAATTAGATGGCGACCTTTTTTTGTCGACAACATATAGCCCGAGGTAGCTTGTCCCCCTCCTTGTTCATGTATGGCAGTAGATATAGCCTTTTTACACCATTTCCAACATATTCGTGCCATTTCCGAAGAAAAATAAGTCATCTGAATTTTACCAAGTCTTGAGGGTTCCTTGTGAGTCGAATGGTGAATCCGTATATAAAAATTGTTGACCACTATTTTCCATTTTCATTCGCCTTGATAATTTATGTTATTTTTAGGTAAACTATCTAAAATTGCGGAATCACCTAAGCGATTCATACTTTCATACGTCATCTTCACGCTTATCAGTGATGCCATCTTAATCTTTCTAGACTCTTACTATCGTGACAATATCGCCTACCTCTTATGGCATTATAAAGCTTTGGAGCAACCTATATGGAGAACGGCTACAGTCCTAATCCAGTCGATTTACCACTATGAAACTTCTATGATTGCATTCCATGAAAAAAATCCTATCTTTATGATATTCGGATCTTTTTTGTTCTTGACTATTTTGGCTGAGGCCATCACCATCCTGCTTCTTAGTTTCAAGCTGTACCAATTTATCAAAAACATGAATGCGAAGATTAACGAGAATGTCCCATCGATCCAACGAATGTTGTATCGAATGATTTGCCAAAAAATTGTCATTCTTGTACTTTTCTTTTTTGTTCCATTTTTGGTCTTTTTCCTTTGTATCATTAAGGTTTTTACTTCCATATACGTTAGTATTTCCATTTTTGCTCTTATGCCCTTATATGCTCCTTGTAGCTATGTGTTGATTATTTGTAATGTTAAACCATATACAAAGTTCGTAAGTTCAACCATTAAGCATGCTGTTGGACTCGAATCTTCGAAGACAAGTGTTGCAACTCCGTACACAGATTTGTCGAAGAAAAGGATTAGCATAATCAGTAAAAATGCTTTCGGAGGGAGGGTTGGTAGCAGGTGACATGATAAGGTTTCATGGAGTTTAAAAAACCAATGAAATTTCGCATTTTATTACATTTTTAAAGCAAAAGGCTACTCGGAAAAAACACGGAGCTACAACAGGGAGAGGGGCACCCACGTGAAAATTTTGTTGTTGAAAATGACCTCTTTTGTGGTAAAAACTAGGGCTGTGCGTTGGCCTGCGGGCGGGATCCCGCGAGGTTTTTTGCGGGGTTAAAAAGGGTATATTTTGTTGATAAAAGATTGGTTAAGACAATAAATGCATTTATAATGTATAAAATCGTTAGTTTTTTCCATGCGTCGATAATGATAAAAATTTTGTAGAATAAATAAGAGTTTTTAAGCAAACAAATGATCCGAAAATTGACAATTTTGGTTAAAAATGGTCAAATTTCAACAAAAAAATCACTTAAAAACGGTCGGTTTTGCCAAATTTTCGATGAAAAAAGACATTGTGGGGTTATTCAATTTGCGAGGCGAGATTGGGAGATTTTCAAAAATGTGCGTGCGAGGTTGCGAGGCGAGGTTTTTTCTTAAAAAATGGTGCGAGCGGGCGAGGTTTGCGAAGCGAGATCTCGCCCGCGCGCAGCTCAAGTAAAAACATGCGGGGAATCCGAATTTGACATTTTCGAAGCGAAAGCGAAGAATTGACACCCTCTGAATTTGATCTATATATTGAAACAAAAATGATAAAAAATCAATTTTCACACCGATTTTTAAAATTTTCACTAAAAAACACTTGTCACTTTTATATAACTCTATGAGACGAATAAAATGGCGCCAAAATTATTCAATTGAAAATCATTTTGGGTTATTGAAACGAAAATTTGCTAGAAATTTCAAATATTTTTGTTTCAATAACCCAACATGATTTCCAATTGAATAATTTTGGTGCCATTCTATTCGTCTCATTGAGCTGAGAAAAATACTATATTTACTTTTTCCTAGATGCTCAATAAGTTCAAATTATTTTCTTGTCAATATACAAATTTTGATTGAATCTCGAATTTGAAACCTAGACAAATGTTTTCGTTATAATACACAGACGAAACTTCATACGCAATTATCTCAAAAACTAAAACGATTCAAAGGGTGCCGTAAAAACAAAAAAATGCTCCATTTTTCATAAACTTTCCAAAAATATTGTATATGTTATAAGATTGTATCCGATGTTGGAGATCTCGTTTGGAAGTTCTTTATAGCTGTATTGTAAGCTTCAGATTGTAATGAGTATTGATTTTTTTGTGATTAAAATAAATTTTAATTTTATTGATGGATTTTTAAGTATTCGAGTTTCTCAAAGAATGCAATATTCAACTAAAAAACTTTTCTGAAATGACATTCCATACCCCTTCGGTACCCAACCCTATTAGGCTGTCACCTCCATTGATCATACTCCTCGTTGCATAAGTGGAAAGTGCCGTCCAGCCATAGCCTATATAACAGAAATGATCAATCTGAGGCACTATTAGACAAAATCTTTATGACTTCACTAGAAATCGAACCAGTGATCTTCAGTTCGATTTCCTATTCTCTACCCACCTGGCCACTGCCACCTGTTGATGATCACGTTACTTTCCGTTATAGTTGAAATTTTTTTTTGACTACCACAGAACTTTTTATTGAATCAGGTAACGTGTACATTAAAACGCAGCCTTATTCAAAATTTTTAAATTGTGTAATTTCGCGCTTTTTGCTTTTCGTTTCAATGTACACCTGATTCAATAAAAAGTTCTGTGGTAGTCAAAAAAATTTTCAACTATATCTACTGATACAACATTCCGTATAGAAAATATTGAAGTTTTTTAAAATTTACCCAAAAATACAATAATATGAATTTCTTTTTAGTAAATAACCTATAAAAAAAATTATAAACTGTCAAAATATCTAATGACTAATTTCTCTTGTCAAATAAAAAATTTCATAACAATTATTAAATTTCTAACATCTTATTTGTTTTATCTAGTCTCATTTATTTTGTTATAGAGTTTGTTTCCAGACACAATCCTAAAAAAGTTTCCCGACTCATGTAAAGAGCGATCTCGTCCGATCTGGCAAGTTAAGCAACTTGGGCCCGCAAGTTCGATCTCGCTAGAAGCCAATTCTTTTTGCAGTGTCCAAAAACGAATAAAAATTTTTGCCTAGACGTAATTTTATGCGGGGAATCGATTGCGAGCATTTCCGAAGCGTAAAAAACGCTTTCCTGACCCTGATTCAGAGACGAGGTGGGTATATTAAAGCGAAAATGAACTAAAATTCAAATCTTCACCGAAAAACCAGAATTTTTTCATGCCATTGAAGTCTGTATCTGCATTTTATTTTTCATGCGAAAAATAATTTTTTATCGGTTAGACTTCAATGTTACGAAAAAATGCTGGTTTTCCGATGAAAATGCGAATTTTAGTTCATTTTCGCTTCAATATACCCACCCCGACCCTGAATCAGGGTTGAGTAAATTTTTCCATGCCTTGAAAATGCGCGCAGTCGATTCCTCGCATAGGAAAACTCCTAGACAGTCGGTTTTCCGGTGAAAATGCGAATTTTAGTTCATTTCCGCTTTAATATACCCACCTCTTCCCTGAATTAGGATTAGGGAAACGTTTTTACGCTTCGGAAATGCGCGCAATCGATTCCCTGCATAAAATTACGTCTAGGCAAAAATTTTTATCTGTTTTTGGACGCTGTAAAAAGAATTGGCTCCTAGTGGGATCGAACCTGCGGGCCCAAGTTGCTTAACTTGCCAGATCGGATGGGATCCTCTTTACAGGGCCAGGAAACTTTTTTAGGATTGTGGGTGGAAACAGACTCTATATTTATTTGCTCAAAAATGGAATTCGAATTATTAGTCGGAGGCCAACGTGATCCACATCCAATAACTAGAGACCCATCCAATCTTTCTTTCTGTTATGAATGGACTAAAAATGGAAAAAAACAAAAATATCGTCGATTTGCCTGTAAAGCTTGCCGTGCAAAGAAAGATAAAGGGGAAAATATTAGGGTTCCTGAATTAAAAGCTGATTTAAATAAAGATATTTGGCTATCTACTGTACCAAACTGTCCTCATTCTTGTTCTCCTAAATTGTATGAGGAGTTGGTAAAAAGTGCTATTAAAGATGTGAATGATGAAGAGGATGTAGCAGGGGATAATGTTATGGAAGTTAACGTGGTCCTAACTGAAAGTAATAAATAACGAAAGACTGTAATAATTCAATTTTTAGATCAATTTGAAGTTATTAATGTAAATCAATGTATTTTTCAAGAAAGTAAGGATTTAGAAAATTGGAAAATCCGAAAAATAAAGGATCCTGGAGCCATAAGTGCACAAGGGGGACTGTCCCCCCACTCCTATAGACACCACATTTTGAAAAAATCTCTATACCATAGCCGCACAGGGGTAAAACATGTCGAAAAATTTGCTAAAAATGGTCAAAAATCGACAATTTTGAGCAAAATCGTTAAAAAATGCCGATTTTTGTCAAAATTTTAGTTAAAATCGCTTATACTCTTAACCACAGCCACACCCCGGCCGGTGCGGCTATGATAAAAATCGATTTACATGCCAAACCATAGCCACACCTTTGGAGGGTGTCCCCCCTCCTTATGCACGTATGCTTGAAGCTCTTTTATTTTGGGGGCCTCCATCGTGATTTCTTTCAAAAAATTTTTTTATGCTACATTTTTCTCAAAAATGAAGTAAAAGAGCTCCGAACTCCGTACGAAAAATAATTGTACAAAAAAATTGTACGAAAAGTCCATCGAACTACTATTACATGAAAAGATATACAAAAAAGTATATACTGCCCAATAATGGTTTAAAAATTGCAATTTTTGATGAAAAATTGATGATTTTTGGTATAAATTGGGCTATTTTTTGAGAATTTTGAAAACATAAGGGGGACCAAGGTAAAAAATTGGTTGTAGAACGAGTCGAAATGTACGTTTTGAAACGAACGATTCGAAACGCACCAAAAATGGGCCAAAACAGTCTAATTTTTCAAAATAAGCAATTCGTTTTGAAAGAATGCGTTTCGAATCGTTCTAGAACCAACAATTTTTTTCAATTTCGGGTAGGTGGGGGGAAGTGGCAGCTCCTCCCCCTAGATATGCTACTGTCCCCTGTACGGGCCTGGCTACGACCCCGCACGGCGGGGCAAAATCGAAAAAAGTTGACGAATTAAAATTTTGATTATATTCGCCTGACTTGCAATAAGTTCCAAT
>JAQGBS010002733.1:0-12604 GCA_034698545.1 Acrobeloides obliquus | reverse complement strand
GGAAAGCCGATTAGGAAATTCTTAAAAGCAAGTTAAGCTCATTAAAATAAGAGGAAATGAGGGGTTAAAATAAAAATCAAATTTTAAATTTTTTCATTTTTAAACTCATTTTTAATTTTTAAGCAAACTAGCGCGCTAGGCACGCCTAAACCTATATGGGGCACGCTTCGCAAACCATTTACAGTAATGTTTCATATGGATTGCCCGGACTATATTTCACATATTTTGGCTATAGGTTTTTTATACCCTTTCGGTAGATGGGGTCAAAATTGAAAAATTCTTTTGGATTAGTGTTCCCAATAGTCAAGTACAAAAAGTTAGCCGATTTGGAGACATTTTTGAAATTCGCATACTTTTCAATTTTTAGGGGGTAACCCAAAGATGTAGCTGGGGACATTTCCCCAAAAAGGGGTGATTTTTCTAAAAAGCATAAGGTCGATCGATTCCCTTATAGAAAGTGATTTCCAAATAAAAAATTTCAAAAAATGAGCATTTTCGCTTCAAAAACCCAATTTTTTCCTGAATCAGGGCCAGGGAAGCATTTTAAATGTTCGGGAATGCGCGTAATCGATTTCCTTCATAAAATTATCCCTAGAGCATTTAAAATAGAAGGGTCATTTTTTGAAAGAAAAAATCTAGGTCCCAAAAATTAATTTAAAAAATGCACAAAATTAACCATCTTTCAACAAAAATGCTCCCCGGACCCTGATTGAGGGTCATCACCCTTGAGACACTGATTTTTTTAAACATTTATGGTTCTGAATCAGGGTCTAAGAAGCATGTTCGTGCTTCGGGAATGTGCGCAATCGATTCCTTGCATAAAAATATCCCTATAGAGTCATTTTTGAGAAATAAAATTTTTCGATTTGAGACTACGTTAAGTGCAGCATCTAAACCGAACTAGGTCCCCAAAAAGGCATCTTTTTTATACTAAACTGGTCTTTTTTTAAAATCTAATTTTTAAGCAATTTTTTCTTCAAAATTTATAAATTTTTTCAAGAAATCTTATTTCTCTCTTGCTTTGTCGGAAAAAAGTTTTCATGTCAATTTTCACACAATTCACTTCCGTTGATGTTCATTTTCATGCAGACATTTTAGGGTAGTAATAAGTAAAATCACCTTGAAACACATTTTTATGGCTTTTCACGAACAAAAATTTATGATGCCGTTTTTTATGACAATATTTACGGTAGGTCAAGAGAACAAAAAAAACTTCTGTTCTCAGGTGTGAAAATCATATGAAAATTTAATGAGGAGAAAGAGACATGATGGGCCAAATATATAAAAAATGGCTCAAGAGAAAACTCATTGTGCAGTGATAAAACTTTTTATATAACGGACTGTTGGTTCGGTTTATTATGAAAGCCTGATTTTCAGATAGAATGTTGTGTATTGACACGAAAATTTGAAAATCGTCAATTTTAATCAAAATTTATGTTCACGGGTATCATTTAAGAGGTCTTCGACTATGCTGAACTCGATATCGAAGTTTGTTCAAAAATGAATTTTTTCACAGAAAAGTCAATTCAAAAAATAACCTCAATATCGAGTTCAGCATAGTCAAAGATTTCTAAACGACACACATGAACATAGATTTAGGATCAAAATTGACGATTTTCACATTTTTGTGTCAATACACAAAATTTATCCTGAAAATCAAGTTTTGTCACATTTGAGTTTTAGCATATGGATGTCATTTAGAGGTCTTTGACTATGCTGAATTCGAATCTGAAGTCTGTTTTTAAATTTGACTTTTATCGATTTTTCATCACTCAAAAACCAATTCTTGCCCAGTCAAGCCAGAATTGAAAATGGACCTCACCATCGTGTTCAGCATAGTCGAAAACCTCTAAACGACACCAATGAACATGAGTTTTGGATTAAAATTGACGATTTTTAAATTTTCGAGTCGATACACAAAACTTAGCCTGAAAATCAGGCCTTTTTATATCAAATTCTGTAATTCTGAGTCAAAAGTATAAAATTTTTTATGATTAAGTTTTTTTAATTTCCACCTACCGACTGATAAACGTTGCTCCCCGACCATATTTTGAGTATGGATCGGAGTGATTAGTGAAGGAGCAGCAGTTTTTCCCATGGTATTTGGAGCACCATAAGCTAGCCATTCGATTGGAGTCGTCGATGGGTCGGGAGTATTGGAAGAAGAGGTCATATACGAATTCATCATGCTTCGTTGATTGATAAAATTTGAATACTCGCTCGAATTTTTTGTTTAGTATGCAAATGTGCTTGTGAAGGTGGGTGAAAAGAAGAGAAAACGTTCGTTCAGTCAGTGGTCGCGTTGCTCAGAGGCTAAAATGTAGAAGCTTAAAAAATTAAAAATGCAGATTTTCTACGCTTACTTGTTCTACCCTAGTTGTTAGTCAAACTATAAATAGGGAAGTCAGATAATCGGTATAGGGGAAAAGAGGGGAAGTTTGAAGGGGATAACCTTTACAGTCAAATCTCAAAAAATTTTTTTTCAAAACATGACTCTCTAGGGGTAATTTTATGCAAGAAATCAATTGTGCGCATTCCCGAAGCTTGAAAATGCTTTCCTGACCATGATTCAAGGAAAATATTGGTTTTTAATAATAAGGAAACACTTAGAAAAGTTCTTAAAGGCGGAGCTAGATGGGAATCGCATGGTGTGAGAATCCACTTAGAAAAGTGTTAAAAAATCAATATTTTCTTTAAATCATGATCAGAAAAGCATCTACAAGCTTCGGGATGCGCGCAATCGATTTCTCACATACAAATTACCTTTAGAGAGATTTTTTAAAAATTTGCTAAAAAAATTTTTTCGGCTGTAAAGGTTACCCCCCTTAACAAAAAAATCGATTTTTGAAAAGTCAATCCAAAATCGAAAATGAAGTTCATCATCGTGTTCAGCATAGTCAAAAACCTCTAAACGACACCCGTAACCTTATGATAAAACTCAAATTTAGTAAGACCCTGATTTTCAGCAAATTTTGTGTATTAACACGAAAATTTGAAAACTAACAATATTTATTAAAAACATATGTTCTTGGGTGTCGTTTAGAGGTTTTCGACTATGCTGAACATGACGATGAAATTGTTTTTTAAATTTCATTTTTGTGTGAAAAATGTCATTTTTAAACAAAAATGGATTTTTTACAAAATAGTCAAAATTGAAAATGAATCGAAAATACACCCTAATCCTATTAACTATAGACACCCTAAAAATCCAAAAATACCACACCCACTCGTACAAAATTTCACAAAAATTTACAGTAAGTGCCTTGAGCGGTGGACGGTCCACTGGAGTGCGTTTCGGTGGCGTTCGGTCGGAAGGAATTGAGGAGTTCGAGCCGAGACGAGGCGAGAGAGGAGTTCGCTCGAGAGTGTGTCGATTAAAGAATCAAAAGGAAATATTCAAAAATCGAGAAAGGATGGGAAATTTCTTCGCTTTGCGGTGGGATCTGACAAAAGGCAAGAGGAGGTGCTTCTTTCCAGTGATATTTCGCTGTTCTATGATAGAAAAGTTTCTGGGTAGCTCTCCAATGTTTCGCACGATCATTTCCGCACATTTGTAAAAACAGGAATTTTGGGCGGGATTTTAGAAAAGTTTGTGGGAATTTCTTAATTTTTTTTAATACCATTTTTGTTAAATTTTGTATTTTAAAGGACCTATTGCAAGGACATTTTTAAAGACTATCTTGCTTTCTCTTGCCATATTTTGTTGATCTTCTGAAAAAAATGGTGAAAAATGTCCATCTTTTCTTTTTTTCAAAATAAGTTGTTTTTAACCAAAAATTGGCTAGTTTTGCCAAAAAAGCGATTTGTTAGCCTATCCTAATCTTTCCAAATGAAATTTTTTTATCCAAAAATGCAATTTTTGGTAAAAAAGTAATATTTAAGAATTTTTCGAACAAAATTTAACTTTTTTGTTTAAAAAACTAACTATAGCAGCACCTTCCCCGTACTCTGTCCTCAAATGTTGCGTCCTTAAAAGACCGTCCTCAAGTGTCGCGTCCTCATCCGTAGCGCCCTTAATTTAGGGGCCTGTACAATCCCTCATAGTCCTTCCGAATTTCGGAGGAGGGAAAGGTCACAAGCAGGCCAAAATGAGTCCAGCCCGCAAAAAATTTTGCCGCTTGCCCGCGAGCCAAAGGCCTGTGAGAGGGTCTTCCATTTCAATTTTTCACCAAAATTCCAAATTTTCAACAATAATGTCCAAAAATCTGCTATTTTTTAACAAAAAATTACATTTTCTGGACATTTTTGTTTTTCGCAAAAATTTTTGTTAGTTTGGGACACTGAAAAAAGAATTGACCCCAGGCGGGACCTGAGGTCAATTCTATATATTGATATCCTGGCTCCTTAGCCACTATGCTATGGGCTTACACTTTTTTAAGAGTTTATGTGAGAAACGGAGTATAGTCCGTTTCAGCCCCAACTATAAAAAATCTGGACCCAAAATTCAAAGTCCGAAGTTAGCATCCCGTCCGATCTGGCAAGTTAAACAACATTGGGCCAATGTTGTAGGTTCAACTCCCATCCGTTTCCTTGTGTCCAAATTCGTTCAAAATTTTTCATATGGATATTTTTATATGAGAAACTCGTTGGTAAAGTTATTTTTTCAAAAAATCTTATGAAAACACGATTTTTTAGCTTTTTTGAATAACACCTAATTTCGTAAAAAACGTTGTCAAACATAGTGTTTTCATAAATTTTTTTTTGAAAAAATAACTTTACCACGTGTTCCTTACATAAAAATACACATATCTAAAAATTTTTTATCGAATTCGGGCACAAGAGAGCGGATGGGGATCGAACTTACGATAGTCCATTTGGCCCAACGTTGCTTAACTTGCCAGATCTGATGGGATGTCGACTTCGGATTTTGAATTTTGGATCCAACTTTTTTTATAGTTCGAGCTGAAACGGATACCGTCTCCTTTGCTCTTGAGGATTCGGTTGTTTCAATGAAATTATACCATATTTTTGAAATTTACAAAACTTTAAAAAAAATACCTATTCAAAAAATCGTTTTATAAAAAATATTCATTAAATTTATCAAATAAAAAAGTATCCAGTGACTAGAAAATTGAAATTGATTTCGTACAAAAACATGCCGATAACGAAGTTTAGGATTAAAAGTATGATTTCAAAACTATTCGAATTGAGCACAATCCGATTAATGAATTTGCATAAGTGTCTTAAAAAATCCATAAACAAAGTGTTTTAAAAAAAAATTGAACAAATAGGAAGTTTTTTGAAAAAAATGTATAGTCCGTTTCACACAGGTAAACTAAAAAGTTTGTTCAAACGGTTCGTGTGTTGCAGTGTGCTAACCGTTCGATCTAACAAGTTAAGCAACGTTGGGCGCGCGGGTTTGATCCCTCTTGGAGTTGAGATTCGAAAAAACGCAAATTTTAATTTTTTGACACTACACCCTAAAATAAACCATAAAAAATTTTTGCCTATCATTATTTTCCTCGAAATTTATGTTTAAGTGCCAAAATTTTGTGATTTTATGACGAATCTCAAAAAATTGCAAAATTTGGTATTTAAACATAAATTTCAAGGAAAATAATGATAGGCAAAAAATTTGTATAGTTTATTTTAGAGTATAGTGACAAAAAACTTTGAAATTCGCGTTTTTCCGAATTTCGACCCCAAGCAGGATCGAATCCAGCGTTGTTTAACTTGTCAGATCGGACGATTAGCACGTTTCAACACACAAAATGTTTGATCAAACTTTTTAATTTACTTGGATGAAACGGACTATATCCATAGATAATAAAAACGTAAATTTTGACTAAAAATAGCCACACATGGCATAGTGGTAGTGTTGTAGTTCTTCAAGTTGATGGCTCGGGTTCGAAATCTCTACAAAATTTTGAATTTTTTTAATAAATTTTTTGCATATAAATATTTTGTCTTATAAAACATTTTTCGACCATTTTTTACCCTATAGTAAAACTCAAATTTGAATAAACCCTGATTCAGGCAGGATTTTGTTTATTGTCACGAAAATTTGATACCTTCAATTTTAACCAAAAACCTTTGCTCATGGATGTCGTTTAGAGGTTTTCAACTATGCTGAACAAGATGGTGAGATCCATTTTCTATAAACCTGGACCGAGTACCTACGGCGCTCTCTGGATCTCCTAGAGATGGCGGTTCCGAATTATGACATTTCTCCTTCGCTCCAAATGCAACTCGCTATACATTATATAGTCTTTTATGAATATTATGTTAAACATCATAAAGGGCTAAAAATTATCCTTGAGGAGAGGAGTACACCCATGATCTTAGTGCCATTTGTCTTCTCTCACCAAGCCTTGTCGATTGGTATAGGCCGTGACGAAATTGGACTTAAGTTGACGGAGATAGCACAAACAGACAGACAAACATAGCGCGTTTAATGTGTAAGGATTTTGGCCCCACTGTGCAAAAATCTGATTTTAAATTTTACACAGATTCAATTTTACACAAAACTTATCGATTCATCATATTTTCGCATTTATGGGAAATAATTTTTGACTTTTCTTGTTACAAGTGGAGAACATAAACTTTTGTTGTTAGAAAGAAGAAAAAGAAGAAGAACTGGTTCTCGCCAATAAATCAACAAGCCTAAACGACAAAAATCGAAAATTGGACAAGTGACCACTTAATTCAACCTCGGCCAAAAACCTAAATAAAACTTTGTAATTGCATGAAAATGAAATTGGAAATTTAAAGAAAGATGACCTCAAAAACGTCAAAAGCTCATAACTAGAGATAGCTGCGAGCGATGCATCGCGCGATCTAAAACCGCAAACCGCGCCTGATTTCCAGCCAAAAAACCGCACATCATGTTTAAAGGACCAGTCCACTCGAAAAAACACTATGAAAAAATTGTACACGGGTCATATGGCTCAAAATTCATATGGCTCAAGTTTTCACATGGCTCAAATTTCAATTTGAACTATGGCGAAAAATTATGTTTTTATTTTTGATTCTAATTGTACACAAAATTCTGATTAGAAAACTGTCCTCCTTTTTGTTACAATTTCATTTTCATGGATTTAGAGCTGCTCAAAGTTTTGATTTTTTAACGAAATTTAAGCTATATTGAAGTTGGCTATTTTTTAAATCTGTGTATTACAACAAAAACATAAACGCAGTGAAAATTCGTTGCTGAATCAATAAAAGTTGTGTATTGACAAGAAAATTTAAAATTTTTTCGGCAATTTTCGTAAGTCAAAGAAAATGAAAAAATGTTTAAATTTTCTTGTCAACACAATACACAACTTTGATTGATTCAAGGACGAATTTTCACTGCGCTCATGTTTTCGTTATAATACACAGATTTCAAAAAAGCCAACTTCAAACGCAATTATCTCGACAATGAGAACGATTCAGAACATGCCGTAAAAACAAAAAATGCTCCATTTTTCATGAACTTTCCTAATTTATTACTTTTTCATAGTGTTTTCCGAATGGATCAGGATTTTCGTTTCAATAACCCAAAACAATTTTTTAATTTGATAACTTTGGTGTCGTTTTATTCGTCTTAGTGAGCTATAAAAAATGCTGTCTTTCCTTAAAAAATAGAAAAGCAAAAAAGTATTAAAAAAAACAATTGGAAACAGGTGGGATTCGAACCCTCCATTAGAAACTGCAAATTTAGAGTCCAACCATCGACCATCATGTTTGTTTGGTTGCTACTTTTTATACAAAACGGTTTGCTGTGACCCTGATTCAAGCAATTTTTGCTTCAATACATCCTGATTCATGGTCAGGGAAGCTATTTTGTAACTTTTTTGCATAAAAATACACTTTTGCACTTCTATAAGGAATTTGAATCTCTCAAAATCTAGCTCTCTTTGACCTTAAAAGAGCGCAAATCAATGCGACCTTGTTGAACAGCCCGTAAATGAACAACATGTGAGGTTAAAGAGGAAGAAACTCTTAACAGCTGGCCAATCGAAAAGCCAGTTGTAATAATAGATCTTAGCCACAAGATGAAGAAGTGTATGCAACTAGGGTCATTTTCCAATCAAATTTGCAAAAAATGGAATTTCAGCGATTTTTTAAATTTTATATCGTTTTGGCACAAAATAGATCATTTTTACAAATCAGCCAATTTGACAAAAACAAATATATTGACGCGAAAATCGAACAAATATATTGACACGAGAATCGGTATATTGACGCGAAAATCAAAAAAATTTCTATTTACGGCCTGAAAACATCCATCTGGGCAATGCGGGGAATCGATTGCGCATATTTTCTAAACATGAAAAAATTATCTTGACCCTGATTCAGGGGATGGAGTTGGTGTATTGACGCGAAAATCGAAAATTTTTCTTTTTTCGCCCGTATACCAACTCCATTCCCTGAAACAGGGTCAAGATAATTTTTTCATGCTTAGAAAATGTGCTCAATCGTTTCCCTGCATAAGATTATCCCCAGATGGATGCTTTCCGGGCAAAAATAAAAATTTTTTAGATTTTCGCGTCAATACACCAACTTCATTCTCTGAATCAGCGTCAAGATAATTTTTTCATGCTTCGGGAATGTGCAATCGATTTCCCGCGTAAAATATAGGCCATTTTTAGTAAAAAAAATTTTCAGATTCAAAAATAAAAAAATGCACTTTTTTAACTCACCCTGTATAAGTTCTTAAGATGATGAACTTTGCTCAAATTTTTTATCCATGAACTTTTTTTACAAACAGGTGTTTTTAGTACCAAAAATCAAAAATAAAGGTGGAACTCTTTAATAAAACCGGTTCTATAAATCAAAATTGTGCTAAGAAAAAATTTTAATTTTCCTTTTTAATCCTCAATTCTATAATACATTTCATCGACAAAAGAGCGAAGTTATTTTTACTTTTAAAGGGACGATGCACGCTCTAACAATTTTGAAAAACAGATTTTCGTGCCAATAATTAGATCTAATTGCAATTCAGGCAATTTTATTGAATTTAAAAAAATCGTATGTTGCAAGCATTCTATGCAAAAAGTTGAAAAGCGTTGAAAAAAGCTACCAAAATGTTTGTTTGTATAAAAAAATTGATTTTTTCAACAAAGCTTTCAAGCGTTTTAAAAAAATTGGAAAAAAACTTTTGAACAACAATCACAAATTCAACAAAATTGCCTGAGTTGCAATTAGATCTAATTATTGGCACGAAAATCTGTTCTTCAAAATTATTAGAGCGTACATCGTCCCTTTAAAAAAAGTAAAAATTAAAAAAAGGAAATCTGAAACATTCTGAGAATCATTTGTACAACATGAGTAATTTTTTCGGGGTATTTCTTAAGAATTTTTCACACAAAGTGATGTTCTACAAAGTTGTCCTTGAGATCACGTTGATCAATTTTGTGAAAAAAAATTTCTGCGTGAAGAAAATCCTTATGAAAATTAACAAGGGACAACTTTTTTACACTCACCATGTAAAGTTTAAAATTAAAATGTTTAGTTTCTGGACAATTAGATTGTTAACAATTACGGATTAACAAGTTATGGTTGTTTAAATTTTAAAATTTATACAACATTATTATAAATATATTTGTGATACAAAACCACAGAACTTATAGGAGTCCCAAAAAAAGGACATTATGCAAAAACGTTTATTGTGTGTCCTCTGGAGTTTCTGTAAAGTCTCTAGCTGTAAAATCTGTAAATTAGGCATTTTTGGAGAAGTTCCCAAAACTTTTCATTCTGACGGTCTTAATTATTTATATAAACAATAAATCTATCTCCTAACAAAAAATACTTTAAACATATTTAAAAACTAGCTCGAATCCGCGCCTATCGGCGCGGATTCGGGCCTCAAATTTCTACATTTCAGCGCACAAGCAAACAGTAATCTCAACACACAAAACACAATCCTCGTCCTCTCTTCCCCACCTCATCCCTCTCCTTTATCTATCCTTAACTCTCGTCCTGTCTCAATTCTCCACCTGTCCTTCTCTCCCTTACCGTCCCATCCCTCCTTTCTTTGTCCCCCCCCCCCATCTTCTCTTCCATTATCCCACCCGCCCCAACTTCTCCTTCTTCCCTCCCAACCACTCTTCACCCGCACCTCGCTTCCTCCCCTTCATCTTTCCTTCCCTACCCCTCTTCCTCCCCATCCTTCCTCTCCCTCTATTCTTGCCTCTTTGGCCCTATTCTTCCTCCGCCTGATCCCCCCACTGTCCTCTCCGGTCCTATCCTTCACACGTTCTAATACGATATTTCTACAAAATCGTCCTAGTACAACTTTCCCTCTTTCTCTCGAAAAATTGAAAAATTACAAACGACTCTAAAATCCTTCAAAACCTTCACTAAACGCCTTCTAAAATTACCACAAACAACTTTATTTCTGATCACACTCACCAATTCTTCACCATAATTCTGCTTGACACAATCATCGACAAACAAACAGACAACATCACCAAAATACTATAAGAGATTAGAAATAAAACTTGTAAATTATTTCCTCAAACCCAATTTATTCCATGTATCCAAATTTGAACCAGCGGCAGTTGTATCGATTTTCTTGTTAAGATCTTCCGTTTGAGCTGATTTTTGGCCACTCTAAAAATATAAAAACGAAAAAATTAGTAAAAAAACTTATAACCTCTTGTCGCTTAACTTGTTGGCCTACATCGCTTTGAATTTTTTGATCATAAATCTTTTCGTTATACTCTTCCATTTTGTAAAGATTAAATATTAAAAAATAGAGAAATCTAAATAGTGCAAATTTAGTCAGACATAAATCGGAATGCAAATGCAAAAAAGAAAAGAGTCGATAAATAAACACGTTCACATGAGTCGGTTTGTTTTGCATCTTCTTGCCTAAACGAGGAAAACAGAAAACAACGTTTCGAAATAAACAAGCTGTTTGGATAAATAATTAAAACATACCTGAAAAGAAGTAACTGATTTTTTATCTTAAAGTATCAGTCCAGTAATTTACAATCATATGAAAAAATGATATATTCGGAAAGAACGTGAAAAATGGAGCATTTTTTGTTTTTACAGCATGTTCTGAATCGTTGTAGTTTTCGAGATAATTGCGTTTAAAATTTTGAATTTGTTACAAGCTCTTCGTTGTAATACACAAACTTTTTTGAATTTTTTGCGGAAAAATAGATTTTTTCAATTTTCATAAAATAAACATTGTAGCAATTTTTATAGCTAAATGGAACAAACAAAATGACACCAAAATGATACAATTTGAACATTGTTTTGGGTTATTGAAACGAAAACATGAATCAGAATTTTTGTTTCAATAACCCAAAACAGTGTTAGATAATTTTGGTGTCATTTTGTTCGTCTCATTTAGCTATAAAAAATTGCTATAATGTTCATTTTATGAAAGTTGAAAAAATCGATGCAAAAATCGATTTTTCCGCAAAAAATTCATAAAAGTTTGTGTATTACAACGAAGAGCTTGTAACAAATTCAAAATTTCAAACCCAATTATCTCGAAAACTACAACGATTCAGAACATGCCGTAAAAACAAAAAATGCTCTATTTTTCATGATCTTTCCGAATATATCATTTTTCATATGGTTGTAAATTACTGGACTGGTCCTTTAACTCAAGAATTTCATTAAAATTGTTCAAAACTCCATTTTCTCAATTCTTTTAGCCCTGCTATTTTTTCATCAAAAATCTCAATTTTCTGTGTATTTTCAGCTTATATACAAGCATTCATATTACCCCAAAATTACCCCTATATGAGTTATTTTTAGTAAAAAATTTTTTCGGGCCCCAAAAAGCGCAAAAATGCATTTTTTATTCACCCTTAAAAACTACAAAATTACTAAAAGGATTTTAAAAATGTAATAAAAGAGATAGAATATTAAAACGAAAACATTAATTTTATAACTTTCATTAGTAAGAATTCTTCTTGTGCTTTTGTATTCTTTTTAGCTTGTATAGACTTTCATTAGTTTTATTCGTCATTTTTTTATAGACCTAATTTGCTGATAAATTTTTATTTTGCATTTTCTACAGGGTGTAGAAAAAACCGATTTTTTGCGATTTTTTCAAAACTTTTCAAGTTGTTTAATTTTCGCTAAAATAAATCCATGGAGAGTTTTCTATGCGAGAAATCGATTGCGATTATTGTCGGACCTTGAAAACGCTTGCCTGACTTTGGATTAGACTATTTTCGCTTCAATACACACTTCTTCTCTAAATCAAGGTCAACTAAGCATTTTCAAGGTTCTGCACTGCACGTAACCGATTTCTCGCATAGGAAAAATGGCTATTTTGGAGAAAATTAAAAACTTGAAAATTCGCAAAATCCTGCTTTTTGCCACACTCTATAGAAATTTTAGAAAAGAAATCTTAAAAAATTTTACACGTTTTATAATTGTAAAAAGCTGATTATTTTAGAAAATTTTGAAAGTTGAAATTTTTTGTGGAAAGGACATGGATGCTTTCTGGTCTCACAATATTACTGCCAGATTAGGAATTAGGTAAAAAATATTTCAAAGTTACACAATGACTAGTTTTTGTTAATTTTTAAAATTAAAATTTTCCTCAAAAATTAAAAAAATTTTTAATGTAATTATTTATTTTTAGCACTATAGATGTAGAAATTCGCTTCGAAACTTTGATGGGAAATGAATATTCCAATGAGGTATTTAA
>JAQGBS010002732.1:0-12608 GCA_034698545.1 Acrobeloides obliquus | reverse complement strand
AAATCCTTGACTATGATAGTGTCTTATTCGAACTAGGTCTAACAAGATATCTTTTAAAAAACGTGAAAATTACATGGATATTTATCATATGAAAGATCACATGTTCTATATATACATTTATAAAATTTTCTAAGAACCACGCATCGTCTAAAGAATGTCTGACAACGATTACAACTTGCTACGCCTAAAAAAGTTTTTTGGTACTAGTTTCCAACCGCAAATGACAGGGTCTGGATCCGAAAATTTTTTTCGGATTTTAACCGGAAAAGCGTCGTTTACCCCCATTTTTCTATGCGAGGAATCGATTTCACCCATTTCCGAGGCGTGAAAATGCTTCCTTTACCCGAATTTAGGGTCGGTAAGTTGATGTATTGAAGCGAAAATCCGAAAAAATTTCGGATCCAGACCCCTGTCATTTGCGGTCGCTATTGGAAACTACTACCAGTTTTTTAAATAAGTTTTTCTTAAAATTCTCCTACCATAATGAAGACTTATCGTTGGCACCCCACAAACACTACAATTATTAGGTGCTTGACGTTTTGAAAGTTCACTTGTACTAGTGAAATTCATATAACATAAAGATCAACCTTTAAATCTATATTTTCATCAAAAATATCATGAGAAAATCATAAAAAATTCTAAATAAATAGCATTGTTGATATAGAAATGCTGGATCATTTGCTATAGAACTTCTGGAGCTAATTCGGCTCTTATACCCTCATTGAACGTGGTTTCTATTGAAAAATGGAAGTATTTTTACTCAAAAATAACATCGCCTACGTGTTTTCCGCATAAAATTACCCCCTAATAGAGCCATTTTTGAGAAAATTTCGAAAAATAAAGTTTTTCGATTTTAGATCACGCTCAATAGGGTATAAGAGCCGAAGTAGCTCCGAAATGCTCATTATTGTTATTGATTGTGTAACAAAAAAGAATCTAGTTTATGTAAAACGTTCAATCGTTCATGTGCCTAATCCTTTTATAAATGTTAATCGGTTTTAGTGCGACGCTATACTTAGTGCGATTTGTCGCGTTGGTCGAAAAGATGCTCATGACTTGTTTATTTTAACGATTTATCCAAGTTTGGTGGCGTTCGACGACTATTCTACAGGGTGTGAGATGAAACTGCGACAATTGATTTTTTTGCGTTTTAATAACATTTTTTCAACAAATTTATTTGAATACAACAAATAACAATTACAACAACAAGATTTATTCAAAATGTCCGCTTTTTGCATCCATGCAGGCCTTCAGTCGCTTCGGAAAGTTGTCCACGGTCTTGATCAAAGTTTCCAAGGTGATTTCGTTCCATGCCTTCTTCAAAGCTCGCTTCAAGGATTCCACATTCGGGTGGCGTTTCGCACAAGCTTTTTCTTCTAGAATGCTCCACACAGAGTAATCGACCCCAAAAATCTGGGATATGGTACGCAGATCTCCAGGGTCTGCGTTAAAATATATGAAATTTATTTTAACACTCGCATTATAATTTTAGCCTTTCCTATACCTCTGGTGGCCGGATGGCCTGGCGGGTTCATTGGGGGTCGAAAATCGAACTTTCAAAACTTACTCCACAAATGATCAGAAAGTGTTTTTCTGACCTAGAAACAGTTTTTTAAGTCGATTTAAAGCCTATTCGAGCAAAATAAAATCGAATTGAGACCCCCGAAAGTTCGATTTTTCCCAAAAAATCGATATTTTCCCTGAATCAAGGTCAAGGAAGCGTTTTCACGCTTCGGGAATGCGCGCAATCGATTTTTCGCATGATTTTACCCCTATATCGGTCAAAAATCGAGAAAATTTCTTTCTTTCTCTATTTTTTAACACTTAGTTCGGCGGGCAATCGATTCTTCTCAAGATTTTACCCCTATATAGGTTATATCGTGAAAAAAATATTTTGTTCGAGATTGGCCGCAATTTGGACCCCCCAAAAAATCGATATTTTCGCGAAAACAAGGTAAAGCAAGCGTTTTTACGCTTCGGGAGTGCGCGCAATCGATTCCCCTCCTAGTCCCTACATATATGAAGCCCCATAACTTACAAGTTAGTCAACAATTCATTCAATAAAATGGTTTTATTTTTTGAAATTTAGGTAGAAGCTCATGCTTGCTTCCCACAATATGAATTGCATGAATTTTGCAAACAAAACAACATCACATTTACTTCATATTTCACACTTGGCTCTCCAACGAGACACCAATATGATCCGAATGCCAAATGGGGTGAAGCAAGTCCCCTGGAACTACCTATTGTACAAGAGCTAGCTAAGAAATATGGAAAATCACCAGGACAAGTAATAACAATTAGAAGTTTTACATAAAGACACTCGTACCTGAAGGTACGAGTGTGTTAGGTTTTTCATCAGTATTATAAATTATAACACTGATAAAAAATCTAAAAAAATGAAGTACAACACTGGTACCTGAAAGTTGTATCCGAAAAGTACATTTTTGCCAAGCCTAACCAAGATCTCTTAGAGATCCTAGTCACCCTCCCTCCCAAGGGGACTCTAGCCGAAGAATCATTATAATCCCAAGAAGCACAAATCCCAAAAGAATCCACGAAAATATCAACATTTTCAATTTTACTTTGACCGATAATGAGTTGAAGAAATTCTTGGAAATTAAAGAGAACACCCGCAATTTCTTATGGGACAAGTAAGCTTCAAAAAAATTACATATTGCTATAATTTTTTTAATCTTAAAGGCCATCCTTGGCACTTTGTGGACTCATTGCGTGGAAAAAATTAAAGTAAATGGGTACAAGAGAAACAGACTTTTGATAAATTTATTTTTATTGTATATAGCCTAAAAACTGTAAAAATAAAATTTCTAGCCCGAAATTGTAGACATACCGAATATATGGGTAGAACATCGGCTTTGAAATCTTCAAATCTCGAGAGACAAGTTTTAGAATCGAAGTTTTGAGGAAATTGTATAGCTTTTGGATTCATCCCAATCGCGATACATCGTCCTAGACGGCACCCCTTACAAAGAACAACTTAAAGGTACAGTCCACTCGGAAAATCGACCATGAAATTTTTAGATATTCTGAAAGTAGAATTTTTAACGATTATTTTTTTGTTTTGGCACCCATTTTTGAAACTTAATAGTTTTTGCGCAAAATTGAAATTAAACTGAGATATTTTTTCTTAAAGTAGTTTGTATATTACAACGATTAACTTGAATGTCGCTAAGGTTATTTCGGTTATGGTTATAACCCAAATTCAATTTTATTATGGTCGTTTTAGAAGTAAGTGTCAAAACAAAAAATAATCGATAAAAATTCTACTTTCAGAATATCTAAAAATTTCATGATCGATTTTCCGAGTGTTCTGTTCCTTTAAAATCTTTAAATAAATTTTAAAAATCCTTGACTATGATAGTGTCTTATTTGAACTAGGTCTAACAAGATATCTTTTAAAAATTACATAGATGTTTATCATGTGAAAGATCACATTTTCTAGAATATCTACATTTATAAAATTTTCTAAGAATCACGCATCGTCTAAAGAATGTTTGACAACGATTACAACTTGCTACGTCTAAAAAAGTTTTTTGGTACTAGTTTCCAACCGCAAATAACAGGGTCTGGATCCGAAAATATTTTTCTGATTTTAACCGGGAAAGATCGTTTACCCCCGTTTTTCTATGCGAGGAATCGATTGCGCGCATTTTCGAGGCGTGAAAATGATTCCTTGTTGAAGTTCCGGTAAAAAGTTGATTTTTTTCGATTTTCGTTTCAATACACCAACTTCCCGACCCTAAATCCGGGTAAGGGAAGCATCCTCGGAAATGCGCACAATCAATTCCTCTCATAGAAAAACGGTGGTAAACGACGCTTTTTCGGTTAAAATCCGAACAAAAATTTCGGATCCAGAGCTCTGTCATTTGCGGTTGGAAACTAGAACCAGTTGTTTAAATAAGTTTTTCTTAAAATTTTCCTACCATAATGTAGACTTATCGTTGGCGCTCCACAAACACTACAATTATTAGGTGCTTGACGATTTGAAAGTTCACTTGTACTAGTGAAATTCATATAATTATGGTTAACATAAAGATCACCCTTTAATTTATATATTCGTCAAAAATATCATGAGAAAACCATAAAAAATTCTAAATAAATAGCATTGTTGATATAGAAATGCTGGATCATTTGCTATGGAACTTCTGGAGCTAATTTGGCTCTTATACCCTCATTGAACGTGGTTTCCATTGAAAAATGGAAGCATTTTTAATCAAAAATAACATCGCCGACGTGTTTTCCGCATAAAATTACCCCTAATAGACCCATTTTTTGAGAAAATTTCGAAAAATAAAATTTTTCGATTTTAGACCATGTTCAATGGGGTATAAGAGCCGAAGTAGCTCCGAAACACTCATTATAGTTATTGATTGATAAACAAAAAAGAATCTAATCCAATGTAAAACGTTCAATTCGTTCATGTGCCTAATTCTTTTATAAATGTTAATCGGTTTTAGTGTGACGCTATACTTAACGCGATTTTTTCGCGTTGGTCGAAAAAATGCTCATGACTTGTTTATTTTAATGATTTATCCAACAAGTTTGGTGTCGTTGGAAAGCTAGACAACTGTTCTATAATATGAAAAAAATGTGAAAAATCTTTTACCACTATCGAGAAAAACCAATTCAAAGGTCCCCTTACGTTTTTCTAGATGCAGATTATTAAAATTTTAAAAAAGACCAAATTTCGAAAATAAAACAAACCTACAAACCACAAGAGATATATTATTATAGTCTGTTTCGGCGATCGGGCAAAAAAAGTTGTATACAGCGTAGCAAAGTGGTCAAGCTTGACATGTTTACCAATTGTCAAATTTTGGGGTTACAAATATCAAATAACAGTTGTAACTGTCCAATTTTTTTTCATAAATTTGATAATTCCAGCATATTGGTGTTATTTGAAGGCAGAAATTCAACATTTTAAAATTTAAATTTATTTTCAAGCCCGACAGTTGCAACTGTCTGTTGACAGTTGCAACTTTCAACTGGCAGTTGCCACTGTTAACTTGACAGTTGTTTTTCAGCTGAACCCGTGGCGAATCGATTGCAGAACCTCAAAGATACTTATAAGCGCAAGTAAAGGGAAAGTATCCAGCCTAGTTGGAACCGCGATTTAATCGCGCTTTCCATCACATCACATGCCTTATTTTTATCTAATCGCGGCACGATTTCGTCGCACTTGAGAAATCGAATTTTCTTGGGGGAACTCATGCTTAAACACTCTGTCTAATATAACGGAGCGTTTCCAAGCAACTTAATCAGCTTTATTATAATGATTATCGAGATAAATTTTCGTAAAAATTAATTTAATTGTATTCTTGGTGTTTGCCTTTGGATATTTGTAACATAAGTCGAAGTAAAATTTGTAATTGCTGGAGTTGGATTCACAGTAACAGTTTGTAGTGGTTTCCATCCAAACTGCATTAAAATTGTTTCAACCTTCTTTTTGATATACAAGCGGTATGGCTTGACATAATACAAAATGAGCATGGAATCAATGACAGGATGGCAACTGGAGAAATAGAACCACACCATTGTTATAGGGCCTCCATATTTGATTTCAAAAATATAGGCAGAAGTAAACCAAATACCATCAGCAATTATGAGAATGGCATTTAAAAGTGTTTGCAAGTTTAAAGCTTTGTAAATCATTAACTATAAATGTACATTATTGTTTTGATGGACAGGTAGTCAGTCAGACAGGCGGATAGGCAGCAGATAATAAAAGAAAATTTTTATGTATAGACCAACTAGATTGTGAAGAAGACGCCACAATAAGATCAATTTTGAATATGTATTAGTTTATGTTTTGAATTCGTTTGTATATTACAACGAAAATCTTTTTATATAATTCAAACTCAATCTTTTTATTCTTTCAATATAAAAAATAGGCCGTCAGATCAGCGGGTGATCGCTGTCGATCGAGTGGTCTCGGTTCTTGGCATTTTTTGTATTTATAGACCAGTTAGGTCGCGACGTGGTAGTTTCATGCCTTGCTGGCCGCCTGTCACTGGTCTCGATTCTAGTAGCTCGACAGTTTCATGCCAATTGCTGGCTGTCGTCTACTAGTCTCGTGTTTTGGTTTTTAGTACCTATTTCCAAACTCTTGCATTGTGTACCTTTATCTTCCGTCCTGGCTTTGAATTTTGTCGTAAAATTGTCAAAGGAAACGTGAAATAATCCTGAGGCAATTTTCCGCCTAATTTGGTCGTTCACTGTTAATTGTATTTTTGTGGATGTTTTGAGATCAAAAAATTAAATAAAAGAATTTTATGAAAGCTTTACTTATGTTACTCATTAGGGTCTCTGAACCCGCACTGTTATTTATTGCGCTATGAGGGCCTAAAAGCTTGGATATTACAAGATCTTACTTGTAACTTAAAAGTGCTATCCGACCTGACCTTCCTCATCCTGTTTAAATAGGGTATCATATAAATTTCCAAGCCAAAAATAGTCAATAATAGCGAAATTAATACCAACCATATAGCATACTCATGCGTATTATAAGCCCAATCATTTTTGTTATACCCAATTAATGATGAATAGTTAGATAAGTTCTGCACCAAGGTGGGCCAATCTTTTGCCAAAATTTCAATTACTTGGTCATGAGTCAGAGTAAAATGAGTAAAAAGTAACGGAATAAAAATAAGAGTATGGGATATGATAAATAGACTAGCAATAAATAAGTAAAAATATTTGGACTGTTTAAAAATGGTAAATTCATAACCACCGAAAATGCAAATTAGGCGATATGCAACGGATAAATAATTTGCAAAGACCATGTTTATGATAAAGATATATAGGATTTTGTATTGGATAAAACCTCCTGTGGGACCGAGATATGAAGTCCATCCTAAAAATGAGTTCAGATATTCTTTGTCAAAAAATTGGTGCATGGATTTGTTAAACTACAAATTGTTCGAGCATACCCCCCCCCCCCGATAAGGAAGCTGTAGATTTCTCTTTTCATAAAAAAATATTATTCGTTTTCGGGGAAACTTAATTCAAAGTTTACTAAAAATGATCGAAATTTGATAAATTGAATACCTATAGAAAACATAAACGATGTCGGAAGCAAAAATACAGGCTTCCATGCCGAAAACATGATCTCCATCCCATAACTCGAAATCAAGTAGTACACACATTGCCATTTATATTCGCGCATCTCTTTAGTTGATTGTGTAAGAATTATAAACAATACAAAAGGAAACATAATAATAGCTATAGTAAAGCCAATATCAGTTACAATACTGAAGATTTGAATAACTAACTCATTATAAACGTGTTCAATTTTTATATCGGAATTGTTCATGGGGACGATAATAAGAATAAAAAATTGTTTCACGTAACGTTAAATTATGGAATAATAAAATGAGCAGATAAATTGTGAGGCAATTCTATAAAAAAAACTAATAAATACAGCTACAATTGAATTAAGACTGACGTTTGATTGAATTAAACTAGATTTGTCTCCCCTGGCACAAAATGTATGAGTTACCCAAATTTGCAATATTGTAGGCGATATTGGCTTTCTAGCTACAATTGAATTAATACTGATGCATGTTAGAATTAAACTAATTTGACTTCCCCGGCACAAAATGAAATTTCGACGTAGATCGATGGAGAAAAATTCGCTTATCATTTTTTATAATGGGTGTTGGTTGGAAGTACCCAGAAGAGGGTCAAACATGGCTTTGTTTTTAGTAAGGGTGAACGCTAGGGGGGGGGGGGGTATAACTTTTCGTGCAACTGTGATTCGTACGAACTTTTCGTTGCCTGATTATCAATAAAATCCGTTTATTGACACGAAAAAATTTAACAAAACGGATTTTATTGATAATCAGGCACGAAAAGTTCGTACGAAAGGTACCGTACGAAAAGTTCGTACGAACCTCAATTGTACGAAAAGTTATACTGCCAACGCTAGCCGTCGTGACACGCATTTTTCGGCGCTAGCAACGCGCTAGCCGTTGTGACATTGCACTATGTACGACGCTAGCCGTTGTGACATGAATTTTTACACTCGTTGTGACGTCACAATGCATGTACAACAGATGTCATGACGGATAGTGTTTACCCTAATCAGCAATTTATGCCTCAACTCTTTGCACACTAATTAAAAAAATCATTTTCCGATCCCAAAATCCACCATGGGGTCCCCCTTATGTTTCTAAATATATGGCTCCATTCAAGCTCTATTTTCTATCCTTGAGGGAAACCCGTTTCCGGCTAGCGACGGTTCATTTTGATTTTTTAAATATTTACATTTTTAATTTAAAAAAATTCTTTATTTCATATTCATAATTTCCTCTAAAAACTTTGGTCGAGATTCCAGAAACTCGTTCCTAGCATTATCTCTTGCTACACGATTTAAAAAGAAAATTTGACGATGTTTCTCGGCAAGATTAAAAAATGTTCCTATTAAGGTTATCGCTTCTGCATATTTTTGAGCTCCTTTGACTTCTCCATACTCCATTTGTTGATAGCGCAATAAAAGTCGGGAATATTTGTTAGCTTCTTGTTGTAAAATTGATTTGGCATATTCTGATAAGTCAGGTAAAGTGTTGTAACAATAGATGAGGGTTTTTAAAATGACATATTCTTTTTCTGTTAGATTAACACGTTTCAACGGATCAAGAACTCTAACGTATAGGTCTTCTAGTGTTTCAATAGATAATCTAAAATTTGTGCAGTCTTATTATATATAACCTTCTGGTCAATATTTTTAAGGGGTAAGTGGTCGAAAATAGAATTTTTTCTAACTTACATATGCGTACTGTTGAAGAATCTATGAAAAGCTTCCATCACATCAAACGCCTGATTTTTATGAGCTAATTGAAGCAAGTGTTTGATATAGTATAAAGCGGTTGAGCTGAAAATTGATCATTTGTGCACAAATTGAATCCTATACCAATCTGTTAAATTTGATCCTTACTCTTGATTAGTCACCAATTTATGAATTTCAACTAGGATTCTAAAAGGTGTAGTTCCATCAGGCATTACAATAGTGTTTTGGTTATTTATAAAAGAATAAAAACATTTCATTAAAAAAGTGTTAACTGAGGAAACGTGACGTAGAATTATTGTATAAAATGATATCATATATGATTTTTTTTAAATTCTTCTTACCAGATCTTGTAAGCTAAGAAGTCTAAAGAATGGTAACGTTTTAGCTGCATCAATTATCAAAAAACTATCGATTGCGATCCAAAATTTTCTTATGACAATCGGTTCTATTCCAATGGCTATTCCTTTTAAACGCTCAATCATTTGGCTGAAGATCTCTTCCATCGAAAAGGGCCAATTTGGAGGTTTCTAAACTTATTTTATACTCGTTCTAAAAATGTTACCTCATATTTATCTGCGTTGCATAATTCAATCGGTCTAATTAAAATTTCTTGTACCGTACTAAATAGCAAATCTTTTGGATAGTATGTAGATTCTCGTAACTTCTTGAATTTATGTTCTACATATAAAAGTTCTTTGATTTCATTCATGAGAGATTCTTGTTGAGTTGTTAGAGAGACAGACTAGATTTTAGATAAATTAAACACAAATTCATAGACATACCAAATATATGGGTAGAACATCAGCTTTGAAATCTTCAAATTTCGAGAGACAAGTTTTTGAATCGAAGTTGTAAGGAAATTTTATAGCTTCTGTATTCATCCCAACCACAATACATCGTCCTAGACGGCACCCCTTACAAAGAACAACTTAAAAGTACAGTTCACTCGGAAAATCGACCATGAAAGTTTTAGATATTCTGAAAGTAGAATTTTTAACGATTATTTTTTGTTTTGGCACCCACTTTTGAAACTTAATAGTTTTTGCGCAAAATTAAAATGAGATATTTTTTTAAAGTAGTTTGTATATTACAACGATTAACTTGAATGTCGCCAGGGTTATTTCGGTTATGGTTATAACCCAAATTCAATTTTATTATGGTCGTTTCAGAAGTGAGTGTCAAAACAAAAAATAATCGATAAAAATTCTACTTTCAGAATATCTAAAAATTTCAAAAAAATCCTGACTATGATAGTGTCTTATTCGATCTAGATCTAACAAGATATCTTTTAAAAAACATAAAAATTACATGGATATTTATCATATGAAAGATCACATTTTCCAGAATATATACATTTATAAAATTTTCTAAGAACCACGCATCGTCTAAAGAATGTTTTACAACTATCACAACTTGCTACGTCTAAAAAAGTTTGTTGGTACTAGTTCCAACCGCAAATGACAGGGTCTGGATCCGAAAATATTTTTCGGATTTTAAAGATTCGTTTACCCCCGTTTTTCTATTCGAGGAATCGATTGCGCGCATTTTCGAGGCGTGAAAATGCTTCCTTTACCATTTAGTGTCGGGAAGTTGGTGTATTGAAGCGAAAATCGAAAAAAATCAACTTTTTACAAGAAACCAACTTTAGTTTCAACACCAACTTCCCGACCATAAATCCGATAAGGGAAGCATTTTTACGCCTCGAGAATGTGCGCAATCAATTCCCCGCATAAAAAACGGGGGTAAACGACGCTTTTTCGATTATCCGAAAATAATTTCGGATCCCTGTCATTTGCGGTCGCTATTGGAAACTAGTACCAGTTGTTTAAAAAAGTTTTTCTTAAAATTCTCCTACCATAATGAAGACTTATCGTTGGAGCTCCACAAACACTACAATTATTAGGTGCTTGACGGTTTGAAAGTTTACTTTTACTAGTGAACTTCATATAATTATGGTTAACATAAAGATCACCCTTTAAATCTATATTTTCATCAAAAATATCATGAGAAAATCATAAAAAATTATAAATAAATAGCATTGTTGATATAGAAATGCTGGATCATTTGCTATGGAACTTCTGGAGCTAATTCGGCTATTATACCCTCATTGAACGTGGTTTCCATTGAAAAATGGAAGCATTTTTACTCAAAAATAACATCGCCGACGTGTTTTCCGCATAAAATTACCCCTAATAGAGTCATTTTCGAGAAAATTTCGAAAAATAAAATTTTTAGATCACGCTCAATGAGGTATAAGAGCCAAAGTAGCTCCGAAATGCTCATTATTGTTATTGATTGTGTAACAAAAAAGAATCTATGTAAAACGTTCAATCGTTCATGTGTTAATCCTTTTATAAATGTTAATCGGTTTTAGTGCGACGCTATACTTAGCGCGATTTTGTCGCGTTGGTCGAAAAAATGCTCATGACTTGTTTATTTTAACGACTTATCCTTGGTGTCGTTGGAAAGCTCGACGACTGTTCTATAATATGAAAAACATGTGAAAAATCTTTTACCACCATCGAGAAAAATCAATTCAAAAGTCCCTTATGTTTTTCTAGATGCAGATTATTAAAATTTTAAAAAAGATCAAATTTCGAAAATAAAACAAACGTACAAACCACAAGAGATATATTATTATATATAGGTGAATTTAATCAGTTTTAGAAGAAACTTAATCATCTTTATTATAATGATTATCGAGAGAAAATTGCGTACAAAATTAATTTAATTGTATTGTATATGCTTGTATATGAATTTTTGGTATTTGCCTTGGAATATATGTAGCATGATACGGATCAGCATTTATAATTGCTGGTGTTGGATTCACAGAAACAAGTTGTCGAGGTTTCCATCCAAAATGCATTAAAATTGACTCAACCTTCTTTTTGATATACAAACGGTATTGAAGTTCGGCAAGAAATTCAGACACAAAGAAATTTATTTTTTAAATTTCTTTGTGTTTGACTTTCTTTTCGAACTTATCAAAGAGAAAAAACTTAGTGAAAATATCCCTTGCTAAAAAACATTGGCATTGACGTCATTCACAAAATGACATTGACGTCAAGTCAAGAGGTTGATATCGACATCAAATGTCACGATGTCATTGTCAATGTCAACCTTAAAGAATGACGTCATTAAAACACTGACAAATACTACTTATACCTAATCTATTTTTAGTTATACATGTACACATTAATTGCATTTTTTCCGAAATTATGTTTTGGTAAGTACTCATCAAGTTATTTTTAATCTTACAAATTTTGTTTTTTATAGTGGTAAAAAACTTCGTCGATGTTTTACAGAAATCCTAGAACAGCATTTGCAGACTATTCAACTAAAGGATCGTTTAGTTTACAGATGCGTCAAGGACGACGAAAATTTGGATTTTGTGTTATTCAAGGATCATGAAGCAGTAAGTAAATAAGTTATTTTTTGAACACGACCCTTTCGATGATAGTCGAAATTAAGTTGTCTAAGAAAAATGCTTGATTAAATGCGTAATAGGTGTTATTTAAAAATATTTATAAATAAAAACTTATATAAAAATTCTTTAATGGATCAGGCCAATCAGTTACAATGATATGAAAAAATGATATATTCGGAAAGATCACGAAAAATTGAGCATTTTTTGTTTTTACGGCATCATCTGAATCTTTTTCCCCATCGAGATTAATGCATTTGAAAATATGAATTCGGTACATGTTTTCGCTGTAATAATTAAACTTTTTTGAATTTTTTGCTTTAAAATCGTGAAAAAATAGCATCAATCGACAGGGAATTTTATGCTGAACAACTT
>JAQGBS010002731.1:0-12611 GCA_034698545.1 Acrobeloides obliquus | reverse complement strand
AGTTTGTGTATTACAACGAAGAGCTTGTAACAAATTCAAACGCAATTATCTCGAAAACTACAACGATTCAGAGCATGTCGTAAAAACAAAAAATACTCTATTTTTCATGATCTTTACGAATATATCATTTTTGTAAATTACTGAACTGGTCCTTTAAAGTGTTTGATTTTTGTCCGTCACCCTGTATATTAGAACAATACACTTTTTAGGTCGGAACTCCAGCTTTTTTCACTAAAGGCTCACTCCGAGACATCGAATATTATCTCTTAAATAAGAATCCGAATGTTTATACCTATGAATGGGTCTGGTCTTCTATCTTAAATGACAGAGGCAACCCGTTACCAAACTGGCATCGTAAACCTTGATGACTAAACTCTAAGACTAAGTTTTTAGCTGCCCCACATGTTTGTGAAATCCCTTATATTATGGGTTATGGTCGTAATGCTAATTGGACACAAACAGACCGAGATTTAGCTAATTCTATCCAAGAAAAATGGGCTAATTTTGCAAAATATGGGTAACTTGACTCATGTTTAAATCAATTTATTTTGATAGTAAGCCAACATTGGACGGATCTTGGACGCCTACGACTTCTATGAACTTTACTGCCTTAGAATACTTTCAATTTAACAACATTTCTAGCATGAAAACAGGATACAGATATAAAGATGAAATCGTTTATAATAAAGTAAACAAAAACGACTTGAATATAAACGTCTTTAGCTAATACCGGCTGTTCTCGGCGACTCGCCACCAAATTTACCAGATAACTATCCAGGTTAGGAGCCATATTGTTTTGCCAGGCAAACGATTTTAGTATGCCCAAATGGATACACGTCAAAAATTAAGAATAATACTTGTTATGCGCTTGGAGAAGAACCCTTATCTTGGAATGATGCTCAAACAAGTTGTGGAATAAACTCTTATGGCACTCTTGTCACTATCGGCAGTGCTTTTGAGAATTCTGATCTGACAGGTTTTTTAAATTCGAAGACTTGAGGACTTTCGACTGTGTTTTTAGCCTATGCCAAAACTGATCCAAGTTGTACTGGATTTTATATTGGCTTATTTAAAAGTTACTATGTAGATACTTGGCTTTGGACAAATTATGACACTTCTTCATATAGGAATTGGAAAAAAGGTAGGTCCAAAAAACGTAGAAGGTCATACGACTGTTTTAGGCTATCCGACAATAGATCCGCTGGCGGGATGTGTGGTCTTAAATGCAAATGATGGCACATGGACTAACCAACCATGTGATAATAAATATTGTTATATTTGTAGCTATTAAATGTTATTTCATATTGTGACAAAAAAATATCAGCTAAATATAAAGAAAATTGTTGTATTTGTCTGTCTAAGAGATCTCAATATGGTCATATCTGGTGCCAATCGTGTCACGTCAAAATGTCGACCCCTAGAAAGTCACTTTCTAGGGGATTTCTGACAGAAAAATTTTCTGACAGAGATGCAGTCACGATTCTTACCCCCCCCCCTTTAAAGCGAGACCAAAGGTCGAGCCCTTGAGCTCGGTCTCCCGGTTCTGCACGCTTGAATCGAAGTCATGCTACTTGTTAGAGAATTTTCCTTATCTATTCACAAAAACAAATAATAGGAGAGTCCAAAATATAATCGATAAAATACTTAAATATATAATGTAATCAACTGTCATATATTGTTTTAATTGTTGAAGAGTATTTAGATAAAAGATCTAAAAATGAGACTTTCTAAGGCGATTTCCTTCATACTTTTTTTCTCATTCGTTGACAGATTCTATTCCGCAGAATATGGTCCTCTAGTCAACGTGACAACTCCTCGAGGGACTGTAGTTGGAAAACATTACGATCAAGGAAATGACACTACACAAATGTGGTATGGCCACTGCGATATGTTTCTAGGTATACCGTTTGCCATTCCTCCTATGGGAGAGTTGCGGTATAAAGTAAAGTTCCAATTTAATATAAATTAACGCTTGTTCAGAAACCAACTCCCATTATTAAATATCCAGATAGTCCATATAATGCGACCTACTATAGACCAGCTTGTATACAACCTCATGTTGCTTTGAACACTATAAGTGAAGATTGTTTGCATGTTAATATTTTTACCCCTAACGTAAGAACTTTCATTTGAGAAAGAGACAGACTGATACAGAAGACGGGCGGATGAACGAACGAAAGAACGAATTTTTGGCACTATAACTTTCGCCAAGTTTCATGTTCGCCACGTTGCCAAAAAACTATACTTTCGCCACATTAAGTTTCGCGACGACAACTTTCGCCACATTCGTGTCAATATACATATTTATTGCAAATCAGGCAACTCAATTAGTCTAAAATTAAATATGTTATTGACACGAAAGTGGCAAAAGTTAAGTTACTTGACGAAAGTTATCGTGGCGAAAGTTACGTGGCAAAAGTTAGTGTGGCAAGATTCGTGGCGAAAGTTATAGTGCCGAATTTTTTGTGTATCGAAGCTTTTTTTACATGTTCACTGGCTCTATCTTTAATCGTTCATCAAATTTACTGTACAATATTAGGCTTCATCGACAACAAAATATCCAGTAATGATATGGATACATGGCGGAGGCTTAACTGGTGGAAACGGACAATTTTGGGTTGGCGCTATAGTTCGAAATTTAGTGTCAAAGGGCGTTGTTGTTGCTAGTTTACAATATAGAATGAGTTGGCTAGGTAAGCTTTGTTTAGGCTGCGTTCAAGCATGCCGAAAATTTATCGAAAAATTTGCTTAAACGCAGCCTCACCAAAAAAACAACATAATTTTTAGGCTTCATGACAACGTTTACCGAAGAATTTCCACCTAATCTAGGAATGCTAGATCAGGCGAGGTCATCAAAACGTTTTAACTTACATTGTTTAGGTTTTGGCTCTTAAGTTCCTAAAAGAAGAGATCTCCTATTTTGGAGGTGATCCTAACAAAATCACGGTTTTTGGACAATCCGCTGGTGGGCATTCTGTCTCGTCTCATACATATTCTCCACTTTCGCAAAGTCTGTATCCGTAAAAACGTGTTTTATTGCTTTTTAGACTTGTTTCAACAAGCTATCATGGAATCAGGCACTGTTTTAACCTGTTATGAAGATAGTGTTGGTCCTACTAAACCGAGTTATTATATGGCGAAATATGCATGCAACTATACCGACGAAATGTGGAATTCTGGCAATTTTGGTCCGTTAAAAGATTGCTTAATGAAAATGGATGTTCAAGATGGGATTAACTTCGCTTTGGTAAGAAGATTCGATTATCGAATAGAGTTTTTGGAACAAGTTCCTCTGGTTGCCGCCACTTAACGTTGACTAAACTCGGCGAAAAAAATTTTTATTTTCTCCCGGAGATTTAGGGGTAATTTTATGCAAAAAAATCGATTGCGCGCACTCCCGCAACCTGAAAACCGCAGAAACATGATGAAAATTTGTCAAAAACGACCACGTAGGGATGCATGGGGGGATATTTGTTCATTTATCAAGAAAATCGAATTGCATCCCCATGCATCCCTGCGTGGTCGTTTTTGGCGAATTTTCATCATTTTTCTGCGGTTTTCAAGTGTATGCAATCGATTTTCAGCATAAAATTACCCTTAAATAGGTAGCCTCCGGAAGAAAATAAAAAATTTTTACCGAGTTTAGTCAATGTTAAGTGGCGGGAACCAGGGGAACTTGCTCCGAGTTTTTTAGAAAGCTGCAGACACTCCGGCGCATGCATGTTGGAATATGGTGCAAGATAACTATTTTTTACCCAGCAATCCTCAAAATTTATGGCAACATCGACCTAATATCCCGGCTATTATAGGAAATTGCAAAGATGAGATGGCCTATGGAGGTATCAAGACGTGTCTATTCGGCGGTGTGACACTTGCGGACGGACTTTTCCGGACGGGATGTTTGCGGACGGACTTTTGCGAATAGTACTTTTACGGACGAGACTTTTGCGTATTCATTCATCTTAACTGAAAATAAAAAAGTTACTATTTACAGTAATATAATATCCCCTCCCCCATCCGCAAATGTCATACCGCCGTTTATTCTTCTTTCTATATTTTTAGAAGTCTATCTTGTAATAAGGGATCCCAATTTAACTAGTTACACTAGACAAAATATTATACCGAGAGTAGCCCGAGAATTCCCAAATTGGTATGTCCAAAATGGGACAAACCACACACTTGAAATTATAAAAATCTTTGAAGACAACTATTTACCATCTGGTACTCAAGACGATGATCATATGGCTTGGTTACAGTTTATCATCGATGTAAGTTGATTTTTGACATGTAGGAAACTTTTTTTAGGTCGGCACGCCCGCATTTTTCACTAAAGGTGCACTACGAGACATCGAATATTACATAGCAAATAAGAATCCAAATGTTTATACGTATGAATTTGTCTGGTCATCGGTTTTAAATGATAAAGGCAACCCGTTACCCAACTGGCACCGTACGTTTGACCTGTTGGCAAGCTCTCTAACCAATTTTTAGCTGTACCACATGTTTGTGAAATCCCTTATCTTTTCGGATATGGTGATAGTCACAATAATTGGACTCAAATAGATCAAGATTTAGCTAATTCTATTCAAGAAAAATGGGCTACTTTTGCTAAATATGGGTAAGTTGGTCCATAATTGACCCACCATATAAATTTATAGTAAACCAACATTAGACGGGTCATGGACACCGACGACTTCTATGAATAATACAGCACTCGAATACTTCCAGTTTAACAACATTTCTAGTATGAAAACAGGTTATAGATATAAAGATGAAATTGTTTATAATCAAGTAAACAAAAACGACTTGAATATAAACATCTTTAGCTAATACCGGCTGTTCTCGGAGACTCGCCACCAAATGTACCAGATAACTATCCAGGTTAGGAGCTATATTGTCTTGCCAGGCAAACGATTTTTTAGTATGCCCAAATGGATACACGTCAAAAATTAAGAATAATACTTGTTATGCGCTTGGAGAACCCTTATCTTGGAATGATGCTCAAACAAGTTGTGGAATAAACTCTTATGGCACTCTTGTCACCATCGGCAGTGCTTTTGAGAATTCTGATCTGACAGGTTTTTTGAATTCGAGGACTTGAGGACTTTCGACTGTGTTTTTAGCCTATGCCAAAACTGATCCAAGTTGTACTGGATTTTATATTGGCTTATTTAAAAGTGACTATGTAGATACTTGGCTTTGGACAAATTATGATACTTCTTCATATAGGAATTGGAAAAATGGCAAGTCCAAAAAACGTAGAAAGTCATGTGACTGTTTTAGGTTATCCGACAGCAGATCCGATGGCGGGATGTGTGGTCTTAAATGCAAATGATGGCACATGGACTAACCAACCATGTGATAATACATATTGTTATATTTGTAGCTATTAAATGTTATTTCATATTGTAACAATAAATAGCAACTAAATATAAAGAAAATTGTTGTGTTTGTCTGTCTAAGAGATCTAGGGGGGATCACCTCAAAATTTAGCAAAATCCAAAAATTTTAAATTAAAAATACCATTTGTCGTGAAAATTTTTTGCCAGTGGCAAGGAGGACCACTTCATCAATAACCCCACACCCTCCCCCCTTGCCCACCTTTGGTTAGCAGTTGTCCCGTTGCACTACGGCACAACGTTAGCAGTCGTGCCGTCGTTTTACAACGCGGCACAACTGCTAACGCCGTGCCGTAGTAGAACGGCACAACTGCTAACGCCGCATCTAACGTCGTGCCGAGCGCGGCACGACTGATAACGCGCACCCTCACGGCACTTATACAATATTGTCCCTGGGGGGCTCTATGATCTTTGCCAACGAAAAAAGCGGACTTTTGCCAAATATAAAAATATTGATTTTTTTATGTTTTGTCATTGACAAAAGTCCGCTTTTACCAATGGAATTTTGCCAACGAAAAAGTCCGTTGGCAAAGTTTCTAAAGCCGGGGGGGGGGGGGATTCTGCATAAATTTATGCAGAATCCCTCCCCCCTAGGAGAGATAGTGCATAAGTACCAATTTTTTTTACGTGGGTGACTCCCCCCCCTCTATTATGTAGTAGCTCCTCGATTTTGTATAATTTATCTATATAGGTTACGAATTTACCGAAATGAAATCCTCCAATTTGTATACAATTTTTGGAATAGCCTTTTTTGCTGCAATAATTTTGTTAGTAGCAATTGCGTTTATTGTATATATGCTAAAAAATCGACGTCGACGTTATGTAGTAAGAGATAGCGAACAAGGGTATTTTTTGTCTATAAAAGTTTTTATAACTCACCTTTTTATTAGGATGCGAAAATTTCAAGTCGAGCTCGTAAAAATTCATCCAAGTACTGAGATTGTTGGACCGAGATTATCGCCCAAGGAATTGGAGAAAGTATTAAGGTAAGTTTTTTAAAAAGTTTTTCGAATCTTGAGAAACGAAAAGCTTACTCTATGAGGGAGTAAACTTTACAGCAGCATCTCAAAAAGTGCATTTCCAACTTCAAAATGTTATATCTCCTCAACCATAAAAGATTTTTGGTCGGGGTCTTTTTTTAAGATATTTATCACGATGCATAGAATATTTTTTTAAAATACCCGAACCAAAAATCTTTCATGGTTGAGGAGTTATAACACTTTGAAGTTGAACATGCACTCTTCGAGATGCTGTAAAGTTTACTTCTCTTTTAAGTAATGTATATTTTTAGTGAGATAGCAAGACCAAATGTAACAAAAGAGCCCACCAGTCTAAATAGTAAAGTCGACATCGTGAAATTGATCGAATACACTGCGACGGATGAAATTACGCTGAGTGGATCTGAGGATAACGATGTCATCGAATTCAATGGTAAGTTTAAATATACAGGCAGGCACGTAGCGAGGAGGGGGCAATTCGGACAATTGCTCCCCTATCGCGCCGGAGGCGCGAAAAAAATCAAAAGGGTCTCCCTTATGTTTTTGCCAAAATTTTGAAAACTTTCCTAAAAAGAGCAAAAATACCCCAAAAATTTTTTGGGGTATTTTTGGTCATTTTTGGGTCAAATTTAGCCATTTTTTTGTCAAAATTTGCAAATTTTTTGTCATTTTTGTCAAAATTTTAGTTGAAAATTTGAAATTTTTTGCATAAAACGCTTATTTTTGTAAAAAAATCTTCCATCTTTTAGCGGAAACAACTCAGAATGAATCACAACTAGCTTCAACATCGTCTTATTCTATGAGTACCACCGAAACTCTATCTTCAGCCGATGAAAGTGACACATTATTAGAAAGAATGATCAAAAATGGACCAAGAAAGTTTGACTTTACCTCCGAGGAAATTTGTAACCTGTTAGAGCAAGGAGCGAAGATATTTCTAAGTGAACCATCTTTGGTAGAGGTGGGGGTTTTTTATTTTTTACACTTTATTTAATGTTTTAATTTAGGCTTCAATTCCATGCGCAGTTTATGGTGATTTTCATGGTCAATACAGGTAAGATTTTTTGAGACGTTTTCTTGAAAAGTCGAAGATTGGCCCAAGGGCTAGGCGATAAAGTTTGAAAGCTCTCGCCCGATCCCACATAGTATTGTTTTTTTGTATACTCGATTAGTGAATACAAATGCCGTTGGACCGCTTGGGATCGCCCTGATTCAGAGTTTTCGTTGTAATAAACAAATTTTTAAAATTGATAACTTCAAACGACATTATCTCCAAGTCGTTTGCGAATCTGCAAAAATTACTTTTTTCTCAAAAAAAGTTTCTAAAATAGAACCCCAAAAATTGGGGGGAAGGCACTAAAACCTATAATAGAAATTCAAGCGGACTTAGGTTCAGCTATATAAAGTTGCATTAGGCAAATTGTTGATTCGCCGTAAAAAAGATGACTGGCAAAAAAGACTATGCCTTGTCGAAAATAATTATTTTCTTGATATTTAGTGATCTCTACAGATGGTTTAAAATAAACAAATGGCCACCTTCTATGACGTCCATATTTTTGGGAGATTTGGTAGATAGAGGCATGTTTTTTAACTACAGTATACTCCCTCGCTAATGCGCCACTCCTGAGCACCCCGGGGCTCTAGATTCTTTTACAATGGGAAAAGATCGTGGATGGACATTTTACACCAAATATAAAGTGGCGGATTAGCGAGAGTCGACTGTAACCAGGGTGATCCAAAAAATCGTATTTTTGTGTTTTTTTGGCGAAAATTTTTCAAAATTTTTTTTTTCAAAAATCGCATGAAAGTACTCCTTATAGGTGATTTTTGAAAAAAAATTTCGAAAGTTTTTCACCAAAAAAACTTAAAAGTGTGGTTTTTTTACTCACTCTATAAATATTTTTAGTATGTTAATCTTTACAGGTACCCATGGCATTGAAATAGTTGCTCTACTTACCGCTTTAAAGGTTAGTTTTTTTTAAATTATCGGAAGTTGATTACAGGGCAAGCCAAAAAAACCGTACTTTTGTTTTTTTTATGAAAATTTTTCAAAAAATCTATTTCTCGCATGAAAATACTCCTTATAGGTAATTTTTGAAAAGAATTTTTTTGAAAATTTTTCACCAAAAAAACGCAAAAGTACGATTTTTTGCTCACCCTCTACAGTTTCTCATTAGCAGTCAAAAAAGGGTGTTAGAAAATGACAAGAATTGAGTCCCTGGGGGTATTGGGTCTCGGACCCAAGGACCTATTTGGGTTCCTGGGATCTTACGTTCTGGACTCATTCGGGTCTCTGGGGTCTTGGGTCTCGAATCCAAGGTTCCATTCGAGTCCCGTACCCAAGGACTCATTTGGCTCCCTGGGATCTCAGACCCATTTGGGTCCTGGGTCCCGAAGAAACGGTTCTAAGAAACACACAGTTTTCATAGAGCTGATTACTTCTTAAGATAGTTTTTGTATTGAATTGAGGCAAACTCTTTTTAGATAAGGTTTCCAGATAAGGTGTACGTCATCAGAGGGAATCATGAAGAAGAGACATTAAATCGAGCGTACAATTTTTTTAACGAAGTCCAAGTGAGATTCCCTGAAACCGGCAAAGGTAAGTTCTAATATCTTCATACATAAAATGTGTAATATATGTTCTAACTTTTGAAGTTGCGACCCAAACCCATGCCTGATGCCCAATGGGAGGGTGTCACCCTCCTTAAGTTTGTCGTAACGGGTCAAAAATTAGGTACCAACTTCGTATTTGGGACCCGAAAGCTAGTTTTTTTCCATTGATTTCGTTAAAAAAATTTAAAAAATTTCGCAAAATTAACGAAGATATTCAGTAAAAATTACGAAGTTTTTAAATTTTCTTCAATTTTTTAAATTTTATTAGAAGTCTATGAACATTTCAAGAAGCTATTTTCTACTCTTCCACTTGCGATATTGATAGGCAAACGGGTCCTAGGAATGCATGGCGGAATAAGTTCAAGAATGGAATCACTTAAAGTATGTTTTGAATGACACTATTCCGAATTCTCTTTAGTCGATACGCGATATTGAACGTCCGATTAATGAATTTAAGCGAGAGACATTGGCATGCGACTTAGTGTGGTCGGATCCTGATTTGGAAACGAGTAATAGAGGATTTCATCCGAATTTTGATAGATCCGTGTAAGTTTGTTGTATATAAAATTTTCGTCGAAAGCATTCTTGATGTAAATTGTCCAATTTTCTAGTAATGCCCTTGGCATTGGACAATTGTTTGCTGCAGATACGGTCCTTGAAGCTTGTAGAAAATTCCACATAGATCTCATCGTGCGTGGTCATCAGGTGCGTTGCCATCAGACTTTGCTCTACTAGTACATAAACTTTTTATTTGTAGACACCAAAAATGGGTTATGCATTCTTCGCCGAAGCTCACATGTTGACACTGTTTTCAGCACCCGGTTATAAAGGCTATACATTGGATGAAATCAATCATGGTGCTTCGATAATAATCGATGAAAATTTGAGGATTACCATTAAACAGGTGAGCATTTTTTGTATTTTTGTCCTTATTTTTTTAGCTGATTGTAAGTGAGAAATTCCGTCAAAGACGCATGGAAGCGGTGGAACGTTTGAATAGTCAATTCAAGAATATGACAACATAATATATTTTGTATTTATTGCATTTGTTCACACATCGTTTATTGTAATTGTTGTATATAAAATTTGTTGATATATTTGCTCTTTCACCATAGGGTGAGGCAAAAACTTTTCTAAATTGTCCGAATTTTTGAGAGGGGTCATTTCCAGGAAAATTTTTCACGTGGATAGCCCCCTATGGCGTAGTAGCTCCAAATTGTCCTAACCAATAAAATTCCTTTTATTGCTGACACATAAACACAACAATATTACAATAGAATTTTTATATATAAAACAACCAGGGATGAGCATGAACGAATTCGTTTTCAAAAAACGTAAGTTCATTTAAAACGAACTTTTCAAAAGTGTTTCAAACGAATTTTCGAAAAATTCGTTTTGATCGAATTCGTTTGGAATGAATTCGGCTAGAGAGAACAAGACCAAAACGAACGAATTCAGTAGTTCATGCTCATCCCTGAAAACAACCTATACAGCTAATTTTATTAATAGTACAATAAATTTTTGGCTTAGTGAAAATATTTGTATGAAAAAAACCGGTCGTTTGATTTTTTGAAACTTTATGTTTTTGAGGATTTCTCCGGAAATACAAAGATAGTTTTCGTGTCGTTATAAAGCAGGTTTTCTTAATAATCGAATGACACCAAAATCATGCCATAATTCTTTCTGGTTGCGGAGTTATTGCATATTAAAAAATGTCGAAAAAACTGAGAGTGATGGCATGATTATGGTGTCATTCGATTGCTACGAAATCCAGCTTTCTAACGACACCAAAACTATCAAGATTTTGGCTTTGTATTTCCGAAGAAATCCTCAAAAACATTTAAAAAAAAACGTTTCGAAACATCAAACGACCAAAAAAACTACGTTTAATGATTTCTATTTCTCGCTAAGGATGAAGGATATTTGTTTTTCCGTATTGACAATGAGGAGAAAATAAATTTCATCAAGGGGTGCAAAAGTTAGGGGAATAGTATTCTTGACTGGCAAAAGCTAGGGGAATCAAAGTGAAAATTCTCAGGAAGCCTTCCAATACTCCCATTGCCAAACCTCCCAAAAACGAGGGCGATACTGTAATTGAATCATAAAAATGGGCATTTAAAAAAATTTTGAAACGGGCATTTTTTCAAAAAAATTTTCTAGGCATGGGGGGAGCGGTATTGTAATTCAATTTTGCAAAAAATGGAATTTTTTTTGGCAAAAATGAAATTTTTGGCTAAAAAATAGCCATTTTTCGGCTATTTTTTTCGAGTCCCCAAATTTTGTCTAAATTCCCCCTAACTTTTGCCGGATTCCTCTAACATGAAAAAAAAATCCCGACGTTTCTAACTTTTGCAACCTCTGATAGATGAGTAAAAATTATCATACCAAAAAATTTATATAACGAGTATACATTTGAGGAAATATTTTAATATCCGAATTTATAAAATCATCTGCTCTGAATACATAAGAACCGGAACAGGGAATGACCAAAGACTACTGGGTTCAAAAAAAAGTTTCAGCCACTACAAAAAATCTTTCAATCACACTATTAGTGTTTCATTCTTAAAATTTTTTACAAGGTAAGCCAAAAAAACCGTCTTGCGTTTGTTTTTTGTGAAAAAATTTTTCAAAAATCACCTATAAGGGGTATTTTCATGCAAGAAATCGATTGCACTCATCGGAAAACCTTGAAAACACTTCCCAGATCGTGAAATATCAAATTGTCGTATTTTCAAGTATTACAGAAGATTATTGAAATTACTTTTTTTACAAAGCAGGTCTGTGATGCGTTTTCAAGGTAATTCGATACGCGCAATCGATTTTTCGGATGAAAATACCCTTGATAGGTGATTTTTGAAAAAAATTTTCGCCAAAAAACGCAAAAGTATGATTTTTTTTATCAACTTTTAGTCCTCTTAATTAAATTCGTAGCCAAAATCTAAAATAAAATCC
Source organism: Acrobeloides obliquus (assembly GCA_034698545.1). NCBI lineage: Eukaryota > Metazoa > Nematoda > Chromadorea > Rhabditida > Cephalobidae > Acrobeloides > Acrobeloides obliquus. The sequence continues at coordinate 649 of JAQGBS010002731.1, read as the reverse complement.
CACATACCCAGGGCTCGGAATGAGTCTGATTTATCAGAAATGTTCGGATTTTTGCCAACAGAAATTGCCTATGTCTGATTTTTGGGTCGAAAATCTGATTTTTTGACGTTTTTTCTGATTTTCATTTTGTTTCATTCCGAGCCCTCCTCATACCCAACATAGATAAAACTGAATACGTGAGATTAACAACTAACTAATCGAGATTAAGTAATTTATATAAGACAATGCGTCCAGTTAGGAAAAACACAGCAAATAGATCATGAAGTAAAATTTATGACAACTACATATTTTTGATAGACAATCGCACCGATAATAACACATTGAGCATTTAAATGTAATAATAAGTAAATATAATGGAGAACAAGTCAAGAAAAAATGTTTGGAGTATATCAAATGATGAAGAAGATTTCAAATTGTAACAAACACACACAAGAAAAACAAGCAAGACAAATATATGAGACCTTTAAATCTATTGAAGCTTGAGATTGATTGTGGCAAATAAGCGATGCATCCATGCAGGACCGGGAAAAGGCCTAAAAAATGTGTGAGTTAGTTAGAAATTTACTACGATTTTTTTACCAATTCCAATCATTCACCATTGGACCATCTGGGACATCTGACTCGAACCAATAGCATAGCCAAAACCACC
>JAQGBS010002730.1:0-12611 GCA_034698545.1 Acrobeloides obliquus | reverse complement strand
ACAAAAAATGCTCCATTTTTCATGATCTTTCCGAATATATCATTTTTTCATATGATTGTAACTGACTGGTCCTTTAACTAGCTTCAAAATTTAGGATGATAACAATTTTGCGATTCAAGCATTAAAAAGACGAAAGAAGAGTTGTATGTTATTACTAGGGTTTTTAAGAAATTTTTTTATAGGCATTTCTAGTAGCTCAGATGAAGGTTCCGATGGGGATGAGGGATGCAGTCTCTACCCCACCACAGGAATGTTAGATGCGCTTAAAATAATGGTGATTTTTTGGATTTTTTTTATCCTTTTTTGGATAACACGAGCTTACTGCCAAAAAATGAGTTTTTTATTATTATTTTAATGATTAATTCCAAAATTTTAGATCCCTGTCACAAAATTGGATAGCCCCAGCCCGTCAAACTCTATTTCTAGCGAAGAAGATCAAGAATGGGACGATGCACCGAGTACTCCATGATCAAGTTAATTAATTAATCGAATGTTTTGTGCATTTAAAAAAAATTAATGAATTGTTTTTCTTAGTTTACCGCATAAAGGTTAATCATTGGCACAATTTCGAGATCACACAAATGTTAACACTTATTTTTATGTTAGGGATACCACAGGGTGGCGCACAAAAAACGGACACTTAAAAAAATTTTAAATATAGTTTATTTAGCAAAAAACAATAACAATAATCATTGAAAAAGACTTCCTCCTTTGGCTTGAGTACACTGTTCCAATCTTTTTGGAAAGTTATCTACGATCTTTGTTAAGATTTCTGACGTAATTTCATCCCACTTAGACCTTGGCTTTAAGCTTTAGACCTTAGCCTTAGGCTTAGGCTTAGACCTTAGGCTTACAAGTAAACATCACGAACTTGATTTCCCAGATTTGGCAAAAAGTATCAAAAAATGTTCGTTATGGTGCCCCTATAAACGTACTATAAGAATTCTTTCCCCAATCCTTACCGTTTTCGATAAAAACTTTTTGAGTGTCCGGTTTTTTGTGCGCCACGCTGTGTTTAAGATAAATATGCTCTTTCTATTTGGTTAACAAAATAAGTTATAATATTACTTCTTGCTTAAAGTCTGTTTCAGCTCACAATTTAACACTAATATCCCGACCCTAGTAGTAAACGATCCCGTCCGATCTGTCAAGTTAAGCAACGTTGAGACCGTTAGGTTCGATCCCACTAGAGCATAAATTTTGATTTTCAAAAAATTCTTTTACAAACAATGGTGCAAAAATCTTTTGCTCCATTGTTTGTAAAAGAATTTTTTGAACTTCAAAAGTTTTAGATGTCCGGGGATCGAACATGCGGGCCCAACTTATTTAAGAGGATTCGAACCCTCGACCTACAAAACTTAATGTTGCCTGCTATCTTACCGGGATCGGGATATTAGTGATTAAATTGTGGGTTGAAACAGACTTTAGCCCAGTTTGTATGCGATGGCTTTATGATTTTGCAGTCCGAGGTTCAATCCCCAGCGAAAAAAAATTTTTTTGCATTTTTTCTTTTTTTAAAATTTTTATTACAGTAAAACCTCCATATAGTGACACCCCCTGTGTATTACCACGAAAGACAAAAATTAAACAAATTTTTCCTTAAAATATTTTTTTTGAAAAAATTTTTTTGGCAGTTCGCTAGCATTTGCCTTCTTCTGCAAAATGGTCGAAAAAAAATTTGATTTTTTAAAATTTTTCGGAAAAATTTTAGCTTTTTTTCACCCTGAATGTCAATTTGCGTTTTTGGCATATTGAAATTCAGGGTGGAAAAAAGCTAAAAATTTTAACAAATCAAAATTATTTTTTTTGGCCATTTCGCAAAAGAAGCAAATGCTAGCAAACTGCCGAAAAAATTTTTTCAATTTTTGTCTTTCGTGGTAATACACAGGGGGTGTCACTATATGGAGGTTTTACTGTAATAAAATTTTAAAAAAAGAAAAAATGCAAAAAATTTTTCTTCGCTGAGGGTTGAACCCTTAGGAACACGTAGAATCTCTGCAATTTCCCTGACAGAATATCCATTTTCATACATTCGAATGATAGCGGGGTAGATTTCTTTCATTTTTGTTGCTTAAAACTCCATATATTTCACCGAAAAGTTCAAAAATAGCAAAAAAAGTTGAGAAACGAATGAAAAGTTTGATGTTTCGATTGAAGACTGTATAAAAAATACGTTAAAAACATTTTTTAAGTGTCCGGTTTTTTGTGCGCCACGCTGTATAATGTTATGAAGTACACATCCTGGTACTAAACAACATATTTATTTAACACTGGTACTGCATGACAATTCGATAATGTCACGATTATTTTGAACACTAATCCCGCTTCTTTTTGTTAGTAACAATTTTTATCAATGCCGTGCCTCAAATCAGCCATCACAGGTGTAATCATTTAATAAATAGGCCGTATCATATAAAACTATAAAACGGAGGATGTACAAATATATTTATTAGTTGTAAGCAAATGGTCTAGAGCGCTCATAAATTTTTTTAGATGCGGATTAAAACTAAGTTAATAATAACTGACCATGATGGAAATGAACTAGATTTTATAGAGGCTGAAGTGACGATAGATCCCAAAAAAGAAAACCTCAAAGATGTCTTTTTCAAGACCTGTCAAAAAGCCGAGTTGTCCGAAAACGATATAAGTTCTTATGAAATATTTCCCCAATGCTGCAAATCGGATAAACTATCAGAAGGTTTCACTTTAGATGATAAAGAAATGCTGCGAGTCAAAAAAGACACTCAATATGTATTTAATGTTCAAAAAGTACAGGTAATTTATATAGAACGAAGTAAAAAAATTTATGCAGATGAAGGAAGACCAAGATTTGAGTGACGGTGATCTAGAAGGAGAGGAATTAGAGGAGGAGGCGGAAAATGATGGGCAAAATATCGATGGTGAAGATGAAGCCGGTGAAGAAGAAGAAGAAGGAGAAGAAGAAGGAGAAGAAGAAGGAGAAGACGAAGACGAAGACGAAGACGAAGACGAAGAAGAAGATGAAGAAATCGATGACGATAATGTAAGATACAGGGGGAGGCATCATTTTCGGGACATAACGTTCAGGAAAACGTGAAACTTACTATTCAAAGTCCCGCTTTTCCCTACAAAATATTCAAAGTTTCACTATTTCCCAAACGTTATGTGTCTCTTGTCCTGAAAATTAAGCCCATTTTCCCGAAAATTATGCTTCCTCTTCTATCAGTTGTGTATATAAGTATATATTCTACACACATAGGCAAGGGGTGGGTCGACCCACCCCCATGTCCCCGCTGGGGCTCAAATTTCGGCAAACGTGTCGCTTTTGGTAAAAATATACAGCAAAAAACCAAAGGATCCCTTTATGTTTTGGAAGAAAATCGAAAATTTCGTAAAAAATCGAAAAATCTGTCAAAATTGAAAAATTCACCAAATTTGAAAAATTCATCAAAAATTGAAATTTTATCAAAAATCGAAAAATTCGTCAAAATTGAAAAATTCGACGGCCAAAAAAAGTCGTCAAATGTGTCGCTCTTCGGTTTACCAGCCTTCCTCCCTTGCCCATGTATGATATTCTAAATGAGTATTATATTAAATTTTAGGAAGGCGAAGATATTGAAGTTGATGAAGATGATGAAGAAGTCGACGAAGAGTCAGACCAAGAAGATGATGAATACAAGGACGATGATTACCAAATTTTGAGTTCTAGCATAGACAAGTATGATTTAAGAGACGTTGTCCTGAAAAGTCAAAGGTCCCAGGCGATAAAGTCTGAAGGTTCTCCCGACCCCGACTAATATTATTTTTTAATATGCTCAGTGAATGAATGCAACTCCGTTAGCTCCATAGCCTTCATGGTTTCGGTGATACGCACATGGGCCATTTGGCTATAGTTCCAATTTTTCCCCGAAAGTTTTAATTGATAAAATGTACCTGAATTAAATCCAATTTTTACGATCGAGGTATCGTTAGAAAGCTGGTGATCTACGCTACGTATTTTAACTGTGGAGCAAGTTCCCGCCACTTAACGTTGACTAAACTCGGCAAAAAAATTTTCTTATTTTTCGAAGATTACCCATTTAGGGGTAATTTTACGCGAAAATCAATTGCGCTCAATCCCGCAACCTGAAAACGGCAGAAAAATGATGAAAATTCGCTAAAAACGACCGCGCAGGGATACATGGGGATGCAATTCAATTTTCTCGAGAAATGAACAAATATTCCCCATGCATCTCTGCGTGGTCGTTTTTGGCGAATTTTCACCATTTTTCTGCGGTTTTTAGGTTGCGGGAGTGAGCGTAATCGATTTTTTGTATAAAATTACCCCTAAAAGGGTAATTTCCGTTAGAAAATAAAAATTTTTTGTCAAGTCTAGTCAACGTTAAGTGGCGGGAACCAGGGGAACTTGCTCCTAACTTTCCCGTAAACACCCATATTTTTGCTGAAAAATTGTGTTTTATCAGGAAATTCCCTAAAATCGGCCTCCCAAAAATGTCTTTTAGGGCACTAAAACCTATCACAGAAATTCGATTGGGCTAGATTAAGTTATACAAAGTTGCAGCAGACTCCCCCTCCTATTATCATATGGCCAAGTTAAAATAATCATACGACCCTAAAAAATGTCTCCATAACTAAAACTGGAGGGGGTCAAAAATTGAAAATTTATTAGATTAGCCAAAATTTGTATATATTCGGAAAATTCATGAAAAATAGAGCAGTTTTTGTTTTTACAATAAATTCTGAATCGCTAATTGCTTTGAGAGAGTTGCGTTTGAAGTTAGCGCTTTTTGAAATTTGTTTATTACAACGAAATCCCTGTTTCAGGGAAATCGACTTTTCTGTTGCACTGGTCCTTTAATGTAGGACAAAAAGCTATAGAAGACTCGGTGAGGATTAAGACGCCTTTGTTCACATGGAGAGGGCTCGGGAATGACGCAGGACTACTAAGACGACTTTTGAGAACTGATAGGACATCTATTACCCCTAGTTTAGCCAAAACAGCACCGCCAATCAAGAATTCTCTTCTCTCGGACAAAAATTTCTCCTGGGTGAGCTCTTCGATACTGTGCGCCAAAAGTCTTGCCGTGAATTAATAGGCAAAAAACCAACCCTTCAATATATCGATATCCAATCTTATGACAAGGATCCAACATATGATTTCATTGAAAACAACAACTTCGAAAAAAAAGCAAAATTCTTAAAGGCTTGGAACCAAATCGTAAGTTATAACAAAACCAAAAAACTTAAAACTATATAGATGTATGTTCTTGCTAATTTGATAGTTCCATCGGGATATGGTCGTTTTCTACTGGATGAGTTGAAAAGTGAACGTTATGTTGCACAATCTCTGCTATATATTAAGCATATGGAGGTAACAAGTTGGATTCTTATCCAGAAATTATTTTTAGACCCACACTTTAAAAGAAAAATTGATTGGCTCGATTATTGAACCGAACAATATTCTGCAAACCAAAGCAACTCATTATGTATCGTCTATAAAATATGGTATTGTGATACCTATCACTGTGAAAATTCCCGTTTCGGAAGAAATGTCAAAAGATGATGCTAATAGTCAGTTAAGGGTAAGTCGATTTTTTATTATTAATTTTTGAAATTGGGCAAAAGTTTGATAGTTTTAATTTTAGTTCAAATCCTAATAAAAATTTTTAGGATTTTCTTGGCGATGTCCAACGAGGCATGGATGGGGAAAAAATCTCCAATAAGTCTAAATTTAAGTGTGAAATTTTTGTCGACCACAAAGACTTCAGTCTTAGGCCAATGGTCAGACCGATTTCAGCTAGCCAACTTGTTTCCACGCTAAAAGATCTTATTAGCCGAATGGAAACATTCAACCATAATCGTGGCATAAAGTATATGTACAGGCTATCGCCGATTTCTAATTTGAAAAAAGCACGACCCGATCTTGCCCTCCCTTATAGACAATTCCATCCCATTCCGGACGAAGTCTTTACTGAATACAAGAAGCGGTATCTACAATCAAATAAATACTTGGCTCAATTATACGATATGAAACAAGATTTAAGCATATTCGGTCGGTATTTTGATCAAGAAAGTATAGAAATGCTTCGAGAGTCCATAGTCAAATACGAAAATGAATCAAAATCTTTGCAACAAGACCTTGGAGATGTGATAAGAAGCTATCACAAAAATGGTCGATGTCGTGACACGACTTTTCAAGATATCTTCGAGAAATATGACGCGTTTATTGAACAAGTGAGCAAGACCCTGAAAGTTGGATGGACGTCTCTTCGTGCTAAAGTTCAACACATCTTCAATTGGTCGAAGAATGAAAAGTTTCTCTATATTGGTAGTGAGGATAATTTTTCGGTTCTAGTCAACGGGCTTCTTGAATGCTATGTTTGGTTTTCTACTTGGAGTGAAACAAATAGCACCAAAAGGGGCGAAATGAAGTTATTCGAAGAATATTTAAAACAAAAGCATTATTGCATCTTTGTAGATCAAGATGTAAAAAAAGCAAATTATCCAGGTTTTTCTTCTTTCTTTGATAAAAAGTGTTAGTTTTAGGAGAAAGCCGTCTTTGCCATTACAAACGTGGTCGACTCGTTGATTCGGACCTTTTAAACCGATATTCACAGAAATTTCTCGCCGGTGTCGCCAGATCAAACAATAAAAGCTACGCAGACATGCCAAAAGAAGGTGTTCAACTCGAGCTTTGTTGTCCAAAATCATGCCAAGAGTCCGGTTGCGATGACAAAAAGCAATTTTGGTACTGTGAAGAATGCAATCAGATCTATGTCTACTACAAAGAATGCCTTTATTGCAAATGTGGAAGAGCCGCTGCCCATACATTCGAATTTTTATGCACGGACACACTACATGGAGCCGAGTTTTACAAATTTGAAAAAGCCGAGCTCTGCGCCTTGCTTGAACAAATCCCTCATAAGAAAGACGTTAACATTGTGATTGTCGGTCAAGTGGGGGTTGGGAAAAGCACATGGTTAAACTCATTTGCCAACTACATCACCTATCCTACGTTAGAGAAAGCCAAAAAACACAATGCCCTTAAACAACTTTATCTTGTCCCGACGGCATTTAGAATCAATGAAAATGCAATGGTGATAGTTGGAGAAAACACCGATAATGAAGAGTTGCCAGTGTCTTCTGCTGTCGGCAATTCTGCGACGAAATATCCGAGATCTATTATCTTTCCGACTCGCTATAATCGAGTTCAGTTTATTGATACACCGGGTATGAGCTTCATACATGGGCAAGGGGGGCTGGTAAACATGTTTGACGACCTTTTTTTGACCGACGAATATTTCAATTTTTGACGAATTTTTCGATTTTTCCCCAAAACATAAGGGAATCCTTTAGTTTTTTGCTGTATATTTTACCAAAAGCGACACTTTTGTCGAAATTTGACTCCCCAGCGGCCACATGGGGGTGGGTCGACCTTACCCAAGTGTGATGAGTTTAATATCAAGATTGTGATTATTTTTAGGTCTATGCGATACAAATGGCCTTTTTCAAGACGTAAAAAATATTAACAACATTGTTCGCTATCTGGCCCATAACGTCGATGAGATCCATGCCATTTGCATTTTGTTGAAGCCGAATGACATCTCCCAACTATTATACTACTGCATCAATGAACTCCTTATGCATTTACCAAAAAGCGCAGCCAAAAATGTCATTTTTTGTTACACGTATGCACGCAATATTCTCTACGATAAGAGCCCAGAACTTTTGGCTAACCGTTTGAATAGTTTTGACGAACAGATCCCAATTGATTTAAAAAAAGATACGGTGTATGCGATGGACAACGAACCAATTCATTATGTTTATGCGCAAAAAAATCGAAAGATCAAATTTGATGAGAAACAAAAAGAATGGTAAGAGTTTTGTACTAGAATTGGCAAAGATAAATATTTTTTTGGCACCAATATTCTGGATTCTGAATCCGGATTCCGATTCTGGATTCGGATTCAAAATCCGAATCCAGAATTCAGAACCTAGAATATTGATGCCAAAAAATAGAACCCTGGCAAAAAAGCTCAACTTATATTTCCGGTACTGATGGGTCCCGTTGATTTTTCGATTGCAACATGAATAAATTTTGGCAATTTTATGAAAAGTTTTCTCTCCCAAAACTATCTTTTTCATATTTTCCATTTTTTTGCATTTTCAGAGTTTGAACCCATAAAAAATCTTGAAAAAAATATAATTTTTCGAATAAATTATTTGTATGAAAAAAGTTCCATAAAATTTGAACGGATCTCGAAAATTTTCTTTAATTCCGATTCGTTTTTACTGTTACGTTCCGGTTCTGTACCTATCTGTTCGGTATCTGTTGGTTTTATCAGTTTCGTACCTGTCGTCTCCGTACCTGCCTGCTTAGGTCATTGAATGTGTTCCGGTTCAAGGAGACCTCTGGAACCCCGAAGACCTTGATTCAACGGGGTCTGGTAATCCCAAAGGCGATGAAGAGAGAGAGAGAGAGCTCATGGGAACCCAGGAGACCCATGGGAATTGCGCAGACATCTGTTGACCCGGAGGCCTGAAGACCCCATGGTCAGCAGACCAGAACTCGGGGATGCCAGATATCCATAGGTGTCTGGATGCGTGGAAACGAAGATCCTTTGTCTAAGATAGCCTGAATCATCTTTTTTAGGTTCCAAACAAGTTGGGATTTTTCTCAACACGAAATTGTTCGTTTTCTCGATCATGTTTCTCAATTGGAACCATGTTCCACCAAAGACATCACATCCGTCAACTACATCTGTAAAACTATGTACTCTATGACTTATGTCTATCTAAAAATCCGATCCATTATCGAAAAACTCAATGCAACCAAGGATGGACTGCAGCCGCCAGCAGAGTTAGAAACGACGCCTGTCGATAAAACTCCCACTCTATCTTTAAAAGTCACGAAGAACGAGTTTTCTATCGAAGTTGTCGAAATTTTACGAAAACATCCTCCCATTCCATTAAATCATGTTATATATCAGCTAGAGGAATACAGTTCTCAATATGAAAAGGAGAAACAAGAAATAAAAAAGGCCATATTACAATTGGGATCAATGCTTAAAAGTCATGTCATCTTGCCATATAACTATATCCCCCCTTATCTTTCATATAAATTAGATGAACAACAAAAGAAGGAGATTCAAACATGGCATGAAATCTCTAGTGAAATTAACCAGTTCCTAGACGCTTGCGATGACGTGGACGACCCCTTATCACAAGAAGAAGCAAAGGAAATCTTGGAAGAAACATTTAGCTTAAAACTTACTGGTGATGTTATCAAGAAACTCCATAAAAACATCATGAATCGCCTTACGGAGGACCGTTTTCAGCTAACTCCCGAAGACATGTATGAATCAGAAAACTTGGACTATGAACAATTTGTTGAGGATCTTCAGACCGAGTCTGCCATCTATTCCCGATATGCACCGGCTCCGAAACAGATTGAAATCAATTCCGAAACGAAAATGATGTCTGAAAAAGCGGATTGGTCGAAACATCGAATGGACGAGTTTTTGTGGACAAAAGATAAAGAACTTGCCAAAAATCTTGAAACAAATTTAGTTTCCACTCAGCAACAGCTAGTCGACATTTCTGATAATGTTTCAGGTAAAGTCTATGTCTATGCGAAAATTAAAACATTTAGAACGAACTTTCGATTCACAAGATCTCGATAATTTCTCAAACTATGAAGGCTCTTATGGCACTCCGGAAAGAGATGTTCCTGAACAAATTCAGCCAAACTTGAATCGGCGTGGGAAAAATAACGGCCCTTTACGACCTATCGGTAATAGAGTCCCTATGGCCGGTAGAGAAGAATTTGCAAAAAAAGCAGAAGCCAACAATGTCCCTCCTGATGCCAACAATGTCAAACCTTCTTTATTCAACCCAAAAAAATCAAGAAAATCATTACAAAAGCCAAGTCCAAAAAATAAAAAAGTTTAATAACTCATTCGTATTTTAGTGCTCTTTGAATGGACATATTTGATCTTTATGGCTCTTTTTGAATTGATTATGTTTTTAATTGATTGGGGGTTTAATAAATTTTATGGATTTTAATTAAAATTATAGTCCATTTCCGCCGCCAATGGGAAAAAAAGTCCGGACGAGATGGCCAAGTGGTCTCTCATTTTGCACTCCAAAGGGCGAGGGTTCGATCCCGAAGGTCTAAATCAGAAATATCATAATTCTAGATTCCATCATACAAACTATAAAAAAATCGAAGGTCGAGTCCCGTTTTTTTGTAGTTTGTATGATGTATGATAAAATCTTGAATTATGATATTTCTGATTTCGACCTACGAGATCGAATCCTCGCCCTTTGAAGTGCAAAGAGAGAGCTTTACCACTTGGCCATCTCTTCCGGACTTTTTTCCCATTGGTAGTGGACTGTATCGCCATATAAATCCTTTTAATATTAAATGAGAAATATCTGTCTGTCTGTGTCACCGAATTTTGTAACCTTAAGTCCAACCCCGTGACGACTTAGATTTTTGGAAAGAGCTCGATGAGAGAAGAAAAACGACACCAAAATCATGGGGTACCCTCTTTGGACAAAATTAAAAATTCAATTTTTCATTTTGCCTTTTCAACTTAGTTATTTGATCATAAAAAAAACACGTTGTCTTCAGTGCTAGTTGGTAATGCGTTAGTTTTACAGTCGGGAAGGTACAGGTTCGATTCCCATCCCTGACAAAATATTTTTGCTTTTTCAATAAATGTTCTTTTTTTGGAAAAACGAAAAATTGAATAGAAATTGAAAAAAATTCAAAATTTTCACGAAAACTTGGTCAAGATGGCGTTTTTACGCTTCGTGAGTGCGTGAAAGTGTGAACGTCTATTTAAAAATTAAAAACCCATTTTTTAGAACTATACGTTGCATCAAAACAAGGCCAAAGGCTGAGTACTTGAGCGCCAAGGCGCTTGATCTCCAGGTTTCAGTGTAATACGGCAATCCCAGAGGGTGCTCGGTCTCCAGGTTCTTAATCCTTAAGACGCATTGTCTGAAGGATCTTCAAATACCATGGAGCCAACCAAAAATGTTAAAGTCTCAGAATTTTCCAATTGTTGCCTATGTTTAAGTATGTGATCCCACTATTACAAACCCATTAACCTAAAATTCTGAAACTTTTTCTTCTTCGAGATATAGTCCTCGGAAGTTGGTAACCTCGAGCGTACAGCTAAAAATGCACCTCCATCTTAAAAGCCCTCTATCTCAGCCAATTTAAAAGCTTTTCGAATACGGTCTTTTTTTATTTGTTTGGTATGGTAAAGCGATGCAAATTTGTAGTGCATCATATTTTGATTCGAGCTAACTCCATAGAAATATCGCCATTTTTATCAAATTTAGGCGTTTTTGGGCAGAGGTCAAATTTTCAGTAAAATTGTTCTATAAAATTCAGGTTGAATTTGCTGTAAGGTTTGAAAGCGGATTTTGCAAGATCAATATTAGTCACGATTATTTGGCCAAAAAAATAAAAATCTAGGTAGAACTAAATGGGTAGTTGAGGCCACTTTTGTAGGGGTACACATGTGTCCAAAATGTTAGATTAGCGAAATTTGCCATAATTTATATATATTTGGAAAATTCATGAAAATGGAGCATTTTTTTGTTTTTACAGTAAATTCTGAATCGTTATTGTCGTCGAGATAATCGCGTTTGAACTTGTAATTTTTGAGTTGTAATTTTGAATTTGAATTTCATGCAAATTGAAAATCAGGATCTTGGTGGGAAATTCAAAATCGCAACTCGAAAATCGCCAACTTCAAACGCGATTATCTCGACGACAATAACGATTCAGAATTTACTGTAAAAAACAAAAAATGCTCCATTTTCATGAATTTTCCGAATATATATAAAGTATGGCAAATTTTGCTAATCTAACATTTTGGACACATGTGTACCCCCACAAAAGTAGCCTCAGCTACCTATTTAGTTTTACCTAGATTTTTTAATTTTTTTAGCCAAATAATTGTGCCTGTCGGTTTCTGATCACAGGCCCTACAAAAAGTTTTGCACATAAAAGAAGAAAACTTTTGCACAAAAAAGAGAAAATTTAGGGATAGATCTCGCGTGAGCGTACGGTTTATTGGCCTATGGCGTTGGACTATCTACTACATTAAATACACTAAAGTCTGTTTCCAGTCACAATCCTAAAAACGTTTCCCGACTCATGTAAAGAGCGATTCCATCCAATCTAACAAGTTAAGCAACTTGGCTCCGCAGGTTCGATCCCGCTAGGAGCCAATTCTTTTTGCATTGTCCAAAAACGGATAAAAATTTTTGCCTATACGTAATTTTATGCAGGAAATGGGTTGCGCGCATTCTCGAAGCGTAAAAACGCCTCCCATACCCTGGTTCAGGGAAGAGGTGGGTATATTAAAGCGAAAATGAACTAAAATTCGAATTTTTACCGGAAAACCAGCATTTTTTCAAAAAAATAAAATGCAGATACAGACTTCAGTGGCATAAAAAAATGCTGATTTTCCGGTGAAAATTCGAATTTTAGTTCATTTTCGCTTTAATATATCCACTTCGTCCCTGAATCACGGAAGCATTTTCACGCTTCGAGAATGCGCGCAATCGATTTTTCGCATGATTTTACCCCTATATAGGCTGTTTTGGCA
>JAQGBS010002729.1:0-12612 GCA_034698545.1 Acrobeloides obliquus | reverse complement strand
ACATCCTTGCATCCACTCACAAATCAGAGAAATGAATAAGTTGATCTAATGATCCCCATTATGTTTTGCCCAAAAAATTTTTCACCAAAAAATGTCCAAAATAAGCAGTTTTCAACAAATTATGTCATTTTTTACAAATTTCCGTCAAAATTTTTAATTTTTATCAATATTTACAACTTTTTTTGACCATTTTCGCCCAATAGCAAAATTGTCATTCTTTGGGGGAAAAAATATTTCATTTATAAATACTTCATTTTTAGGTTATCGGAAAATCAGACAAAGAACTAGCTGGCGAAGAAGAAGACGACAACATGGAAGATGATGATTTTGAGCCGATTACTGAAGATGACTTAAAGGAAATCAAAAAGAGGAAAATTGAAAATGAAGAGGAAGAGGAAGAAACCGATATGGAAGTTGAGTCCGACGAAGAGGAAGACGATGATGAGGATGAAGAAGAAGAAGCAGTAGTTAAACCAGAACTTGTAAAAGATGTCAAAAAAGCACTTGGAAAAGCTGCACTTCCAACAAATGTTAAAGAAATAGACGATGATTTCGTAAGCAATAATTTTTCCTAGAAGTTTTCAATTTTTCACTAAAAATTGAAAAAAATTGTTGATTCATTTAATGATTTTTTTGACAAAAAAATGGCATGTATGGCGCTAGTTCAATCTTTCCGGCGACCATAAATTTTTGCCTTTTTTTGGCCTGGTCTCAAACTCTCTTTAAACTTTTTTCAAACTTCCTTCAACCCCCTTTAAAGTATACCCTTCGTAGGGATAACTTCCATCGGCCAAAATCGGAAAATTCCTTCAGATTCGAGTCCTTCATGTAGAACAACCCTGATTACAACAAATTAGCCGATTTGGAGAGCTTTTAAGAAAAGCCAAAAACTTATCGTCTCTAGCGGGGATTGAACCAGCTCCATACATGTCAAACTGCCTATATATGAAAAATATTAACAGGATAATGATCTAAAACTGTTGTACCCCTCCCCGCTCCGAAAGAGTTGACTTCGTCCCTGGCCGTCAAGCAGGCGTACATACAAGATAAAATAGGCCAGGAAAAAAATTAACAATTTCTAGGATATGGACGATGAAACCTTACTAAAACTAGATGATGCCCTTGCCGAAGCCTTTCGTAAACATACTTCCACACACCGACGATTACTCAAAGAAGACAGCAGAATTTTCCGTGCAAAGCTTTTTGACCTAATTACCATCTATTTCTCTTTGGCGCCAACAGAAAAATTAATAGTAAATTTTTATAGATTTTCTTAACTAGACAAAATTTTTAGTCACTATTCCCGGCTTTATTGAAGCTTGCAAATAAATGGAATAAAGTTCGAAACTCTGAAATTCCAGCAAAAATTTCTGCTTTGATTTTGGGTTTAAGTTCGCAGAAAAAGGTTATTTTTTTATATTTAATTTTAAAAATTTAATTTTAAAAAAATTTATAGGAATCCGCAACGGAGAAATCGATTTTAAAATGCTTGAATAAAATTCAAAAATTGGCAGAAGACTTGGAAAATCATGAGACTAGGTTAACTGCAGGGAAAATGGTTGCATTTTTGGTAGGCTTACTCCTTCCCTCGATGCTCTAATAAATTTCATTTTTAGTTCCACCTATCACTAGCCTCTGAAGAGCATTCTTTCCCAAAATCCATTAAAGGATGGCTAGATATTTTGCTGAATTCTTATATGGTAGAGAAACAAAAGAATAATACCTATGGAGATATTCTTCTTGCCATTTTTCAACGATACCCGGTAAGATTTTTTCTAGAAAACCGTGACGTTTGGCAAAAACGCCCATCCATCTCATCAAAGTTTTTAATTCCCCAGAATGAAAAATGCAAAAATTTAGGATCGTCTTATGGAATGCCTTCCTACTTTGGTAGAATACGCTTTTAATGAAGCAATATCTTACCCAAAAAAGTCTGAAGCACTTCAATATGCTTCTTTTTTTATGCGAAAAGATTTGGTAAGCTTCAAGATTTTTCCTTTTTTTCACTTTTCTCTTATTTTCCCCCTTTCTGCACTTTTCATAAAAGTGCAGAAGCTTACAAACTTTATTTAGAAAAGAAACACCGAACCGAAAATTCAAAAAAGCTTCACGGCAGCAGCAAAAACATTGCAAAAAGATGTGCACCGTATAATTCAGAATATTCAAAATTCAGACGAAAAAGTACAAAAACGACATCTAGCAAGAGCGCTTCAATTTTTGAGCAATTTCGCAAATTTTGCTACTGAAGCTTATAAAGAAATTTTGAGTAAAGCTCTTACGGCAAAGAACGCAGAAGAACTACTTGAACTGCTCAAGCCCTTGGAATCGGCAGTGAATATAGAATTCAAAGAAATTAAATTTGAAAATTTTGTTAAACGCCTCCATCAACGTCTTTATCAATAAATTGGCGAAAATCCTTTTTCGTGTAACATTTTATATTTTTTTGTAACATTTCTACTTTTTTTGTAAGATTTTCGACGGTATTTTTCTTGTGACATTTTTACTTTTTTTAGGCCTAGGCTTAGGCCTAGGCTTAAGTCTAGGCTTGGGCCTTAGGCTTTAAGCTTTAAGCCTTAGGCTTAGACCTTAGACTTAAGTCTAGGCTTAAACCTTAGGCTTAAGCTTAGGTCTTAGGTCTTGAGCCTTAGGCTTATGCCTTATGCTTAGGCTTAAAAATGTTACAAGAAAAATACCGTAAAAAATGTTATAAAAAAAGTACTCGATGTTACAAGAAAAAAATGTTACAAGAAAAAATAACGTCGATAAATTGGGTATATTTTTGTTAGTTGTTAAAGTTTGTTGAGTTTATTGTTGTTGAAATAAATTTTTTTAAATTTATGAAATTTTTAAAACATGGTACTAATGCTAGTGCATTTTTGTCAACACATGAATATCGTGTAGGGTCCCTCTTCATGTGGCGAAATCAAAGGGGTGAAATACGAACGAGTTTTCGCATTTTTAATTTCGCGAAAACAAAATCGATATGCAAAATACGAAACAAAATTAATTTATCCTAAAAATTGCCAAAAAAGGATTATCTAAATCTATCCAGAAATTTTCAAACTATGACTCAATCTTCTAGAGTTTCCGAGATATGCCCCTTTTACTAAAGACATCCAATTTTCAACATGTTCCCAAGTTCAAAGGCCATTAGCTCGAAATTTTGTGATTATACCTATTTTTTTAAATTTTATTTTTGCCTATTCGTAATCAGCATAGCTGAAAATAATATTATATACCGATTTACAACGACCGTTTCCGCGTTAATTAATTACAATGATATGCTTAAATTAAAATTATGCGTAGTTATTATTTTTAAACACTATATGAGTATATTGCTTGGTATTAAATATTCTATTAAATCAACAAACCATCTTATTCTAATTGGAAGATCATACTGAAAATAAATAATTTCAATATTTTTTCTAATTTACCTCATTTTTATTTAATTTACTTATTCCAAATATTGAATTAACTGAATGCAATGCATCTAGCATCTAAAAAGAAGTACGACAAAAACTGGGATTTTGAGATCTTTCGAGTTTTTTTCAAAATTTAAAAAATCGTCAAAAAATAAAAAATGTGGGGGGCTCTATGTGATCAATCAATTACGAGAATTGAAACATCATGAAAGACTTTCCTGACCCTAAATCAATAAAAAAACCTTCAAAAATGCAAAAATCCGGTATTGTTGTGTTGATTTAAGATCAGGCTAAAGTTTTATGATTTTTCGATACGCGCAATCAATTTCCGCATAGAAAGACTATCATTGGTTATTTCTTGGTTAAAAGGACGGTGCACATGGTTGTGGAAAATGGGCCATTTTTTAAAAAATTTGCCAAAATCGAGTTTAAATTGAATTTCTTCGAGCGACCACATTCTAGATAGAGACGAATGTGCATTTTTATATGCAAAAAATTTAAAAAATTTTTCCGCGATATGGATTTTTTCAAATTTTTTCTTATTTTCAAAAAAATTTTCTTCGAGCAACAACATTTTTGAGAGATGGGATATTGGGGAATTTTTTATAATCGGAATTACTGAAAAAGCTTTTAATCTCGCTGTTTTGAAAATTATGCCTTTTTACGATTTTCTATTTACAATTTTAATAGAAAAAATCGTAAAAAGCATAATTTTCAAAAAATCATATCTCAACGAGATTAAAAGCTTTTTCAATAAAAATTCCCCAATATCCCATCTTTCAAAAATGCCGTTGCTCGAAAAAATCCGACTTAAACTCGATTGTTTGCGAATTTTTGAAAATAAGGAAAAAATTGGAAAAAGTTATCAGCTTCAAAAATTTATATTTCTGCAAAAATTAAATATTTTTTGTATATAAAAATTCACATTCTCCTCTATCTAGAATGTGGTCGCAAGAAATCCGATTTAAACTAGATTTTTGGCGAATTTTTAAAAAAAGTTAGCATTTACCACAACCACGCGGACCGTCCTTATAAACAGGAGTGGATGGGAATAGAGGCATTTTATTCTCTCCAATAAAAATTTTATATGAATATACCTTGAAAAAACTATATTGTATTTCTCGTTGTTGTACAACATTATAACAAGAAGCATAAATCCCATTTACTATAATATCTCCAGTTTCTGTCATTGGAGCATAAATCCCTTCGGCTTTGACAATTTGTATATTTATTACTCGGCGTTGCACAAAATAATTTTCAGAATTGTGCTATACTTTAGTTTATATAGGAAGTTACAATTTGAACGGGTCACTTATCCAAGAACAAAAATGATAATAAAACATTGTGGCCCACCCTTGGACACTAATCTACAATGGAATTAAAATGTTACAGACCAAATGGCTAAAAGTTTCAGAAATTTAAACAAAAGTTTTGGTCATATAGGGTGGCTAAACAACCGGATTTTTGCAAATTTTTGAACAATTTTTTACCAAAAAAATTTTTTAATTTTTTCCAAAATGACCCTTTGGGGTTTTTCTATGTGAGAAATCGTTTGTAAGCAGTGAAAAAACTTGAAAACGCTTCCCTGACCATGAAAATGTAATATAAAAAAATCAGTTTTTTGAAAAATTCTGGTTTTTTAACTTTTTTATGGTCAGGGTAATGTTTCCAAGTTTGTTTGATACACGCAAACGATTTCTCGCATAGAAAAACCCCCATAGAGGTCATTTTGGAAAAATTAAAAATTTTTGTTGGCAAAAATGCTAAAAAATTCGCAAAATGCGGTTTTTTAGCCACCCTGTACATCTGCTCGCCATTTCATGCAACTGCATGCCGATATTGATTTTTGCGTATGCATAAATTTCTGAAAATTTTGGTCACGGTTTGAAACATTTGAACAAATTTCTGATATTTTTGGAAATCTGGTCTCAGTGATATAGCCAGACCCCCAGGCATAGTTTACCAGTAGGGGGGATACACCGGACCCTCAGGATGGATGGATAAATGGTCTTTCAGGGGATACATGATAAAAAAATTTTTAAATTTATATGATGAATGAATTGGAAGGGGGAGGGTACACGAACCCTCATGGTGGATGGATGAATGACTATAAAGGCGGAAGGTCCGAGGATGAGTGGTGAGGGGGTACTGTACCCCCTTGGTAACCTATGCCTCCAGGTACAGAGGGCAGTATTGTAGTTGAGATTGGAAAAAATAAGCAATTGTGAAGCGTAGATAATAACTTACAACATATAAACAATCTCCTATTTTTACTTTTTCAGCAAAACACGGATGTTGATATATTTGACTCAATGATAATAAGGTATTTGTGTCTAAATTTTAAAATTTCGTATATACAAAGTGATTCAATAAAAAGAGCAATTTTATATGAAATTGGGTCCCGAATTTTTTTCCTCTAAAAATAACCCCTCTAGGGGTAATTTTATGCGGGAAACGACTGCTCGCGTCCCCAAATCTTAAAAATTTTAAAAATGCTTTCCGGTCCCTGATTCAGGGGAAAATGATCATTTTCGCTTCA
The DNA here is from genome assembly GCA_034698545.1 of Acrobeloides obliquus. Lineage (NCBI taxonomy): Eukaryota > Metazoa > Nematoda > Chromadorea > Rhabditida > Cephalobidae > Acrobeloides > Acrobeloides obliquus. The sequence goes on along the minus strand of JAQGBS010002729.1, from coordinate 6,651 downwards.
ATACACACTTCACTTTTCCTTGAATCAGATTCAGGGAAGTATTTTCAAGCTTCGGGAATCGTTTTTACTTGTGCACTTGGTTTTATAAATAAAATGTTTTGACGTAATCTTTAATTTACGTCCATCGTCTAAAGTAAATTGCAAGAAGCCTTGAACTTTATGCGGCATTCTATGAGTCCAAGATTCAACTCGGGTATAAATAACCTAAATTTTTTTAAAGGATCACTTCTAGCAATATGTGTACAAACACCACCGAAAATTTTGACTTTCTGCGGGCGGAGACCCCTTAATCCCCCATATGATTTTTTTTAAATTTCAAAAATTTTTAGCAAATATTAGGAATCAAGGGGTTTTTTCAAGATTTTCATATAAAAAATTGAAAAAATCCCCTTGGTCCATCTTTATAATTTTTTTAATTTTGCGGCCATCCGAAGGCCCCCCGCGTGATGCGGGCAAGGCTCATTTTGGCTTGCGGGCTGCGGTGTTACCCCTCTCCTCCAAATTCGGGAGGAGGTAGGAAGTTTGACATGTATGCTTTTAGCTGAATAAAGCTTTTACACAAGGTAGAGATCTTACAATTTCAAAAACATACTCCTGATTTATTTACAGACAAAACCCAATCACCAATTTCCAATCCATCCATTTTCTTCATTTTTCCATCATTTGTGTTAACAATAGTATCTCCAGAAAAACAATAGAACCCACTGCTCGAAGGACAACAACCACATCTAGCTTGTCCACAACAACTACAAGAATCTACAAATTGTTGAATAATTACACAGCATGTACAATTTTCGCTTCCACAACATTCACAGTATTTCCCACTTTCTACGTTGTATGCAGAGGGTTTATAATCCTTGGTACGATCAACATTGCTTATAGTAGTTTCTTCATAATTTATCAATTTTGATGGGATAAAAGTTTGATTTAATGATTCCATTTTTTCATTTTCTTCTTCCATAGATTTTTCTTGAGCTTGTCTATCAAATTTTTCCTCTGGCACTTCTTGTTGATGTGAAATTTTATCCAGCTCTTCCATTTTTTGAGGATAAATTTTTGTGACGGTTAATTTATTTTGATAACCATTGTTTGGCGTTTCATTAGGTGGAACCAAATCATACCAGATTCTGTCATGTAATATATTTTGTTCAGAATTCTTTATTGGTACATGTTCGTGGACATTGATCTTACGCACTGTCATTGACGATATTTTTTGAAGTTTTCGAAGTCTGAGTCGATTCTTTGCCAATATTGTAGACGCGGTTTGATTGATACCAGATTCTGAATCACGGTGCTCAAAAGTTTGGCCAAAAATGGAAAATATTGAAAACTAGTTTGAAATTGTTTAATTATGCATAAAAATGCTTCTCAATCACAATTACGAAGAATTTTCATTGCGCCAGTCAATTTTACAAATTTAAATAAGGGTATTTTTAGGGGGTCAAAAAGGGGTACTCCAAAGGAAAAGTTGCCATATTTCGACCAATTGTGAGCCGATTCGTCTTTTTACGAGGTCATGGAGTTTTTTCCTAACGGGAAATCGATTCCCGGTAGAATTTTGAGCTAAAAAAATTTTACGTGATACCCTACAGAAGGTATATATACCCAATTTATAAAGGGTGTAGAGAATTATAGACTTCTTCAATTTTCCTAAATTTGATCTTAATCGATTCCTCATTCGTAGGATAAAAAATTTATGAAAATATTTTCTCATTTTCATTAAAAAAATAGAAAAATTTTCAAATAAAACACACAAAAATTATCCAATTTTGACAGGCTTTTAAAGAAATTTCTATTTCTTGAGCTCAAAAATATAAACGAGTTCCATACATTTATTTTTTTGTTTGTTGCGCATCGTTTGAGACCAAATTTAGGAAAATTGGTGCTAACTGTGATGCTCTATACCCTTTTGAAATTTGTCTCAAAATAACAAAATGTAGAAGTGTGTTTAAAAAAAGATAGAAATGCGATTGACATGAAAAATTTTAGAAACGTAAATTAAAGCCCGAAAAACGTTTTAAAAACAAAGATTATGCTTTTGTTTCATTTTTATCGAGATATCATAAACCCAAGGAAAGGAATAGGAAGTTTCCCAACACATTAAATTTTAAAAAATCATCATTGATCGTTTCAATAAACCGTTGGAACACGTCCTACTCCCCTAAGGAATACACCATTTTGGGGTATGAAAAATGAAAAAATCGACTGGCGCAACAAAAATTTTTCGTGATTTTGATTGAGACGCATTTAATATGCATAAAGGACAGTAATTTATAGCTATATGAAAAAATGATATATTCGAAAAGATCATGAAAAATGGAGCATTTTTTGTTTGTACAGCATGTTCTGAATCGTTGTAGTTTTCGAGATAATTGCGTTTAAAATTTTGAATTTGTTACAAGCTCTCCGTTGTAATACACAAACTTTTTTGAATATTTTGCGGAAAAATCGATTTTTTCATCAATTTTTTAAATTTTTATAAAATGAACATTGTAGCAATTTGTATAGCTAAACGAGACGAACAAAATGACACCAAAATTATCCAATTTGAACATTGCTTTGGGTTATTGAAACGAAAACATGAATCAGGGTTTTCGTCTCAATAAACAAAACAATTTTCAAATTAGATAACTTTGGTGCCATTTTGTTTGTCTCATTTAGCTATAAAAAATTTCTACAATATTCACTTTATGAAAATTTAAAAAATCGATGCAAAAATTGATTTTTCTACAAAAAATTCAAACAAATTTGTATATTACAATGAAGAGTTTGTACACAAATTCAAACGCAATTATCTCGAAAACTACAACGATTCAGAACATGCCGTAAAAACAAAAAATGTTCTATTTTTCATGATCTTTCAGAATATATCATTTTTTCATATGATTGTAACATACTGGACTGGCCTTTAACTTACTCTGTTTTTTACAAGTCTAATGTTATTTTACTCAATTAAATTTACTATTATCTACTTTACTTTCACTCTACTCTAACTTGACTATTAACTTTGACTACAAGGCGACGCGCCGGTCAACAGGCCAGCACAGTCTCCTTGTAAAATAAATATTTATGTTACATTTTGAAAAACCTACAGCCTGCACCAAAACCAGCTCATCATTTTTAACAAATTTTTCAATCGAACATACTGAACAATGCTGGTCAGTACATGTCATTGTGCGCTAAAAATAAGTCGATTTGGAGGAATTTTATGGAAATTTGTTTTTTGACCTTTTATAGATATTCAAATAATGTTTACCCAAGAATCCGTTTCTCTATGAATCCCAATACAAGTTTTATTTGGGTTTGGTTGTTGATGATAAGGGTCATTTTTATCCCATTTAGTGTAAGTAAATGGATCGCCATTGATCCAAGATCCTTTGCCATTAATCCAAGTGCCACCCAAGAAATAATAGTCACAAGTGTTTTGCTGTGCTATGAGTTCTAAAAATATGTTATAACGTATTTTTGGGGTTAGAATGGGGCATATACAGGGTCTTCAAAAAGTTTCTTGTATTTTTTCATCCAATTTACTCAACCATACCTTCAGCTCCAGTACAGCTTTGATGATGCGGTCTTTTGCCAGTATATACCATACGTGTCAAACACCCCTAAAAATGTTGACCTTCTGAAGGCAAAAAATTTTCCTTGGTTTCGATGTCCGACGAAAAAGTTGGTCACCAATTTCTGAAAAAATCGCTAAACTCGGCTGTTGGTGGTGCAGAAAGAAACGGACAATGGCAAAAAATACGCATCGAAAAAAATAATTTCCACACACAATTTCTCCATCTCTAACTTGTATATGTTACCGAGAAATCTGATCCGCCGGCCGGATCAGATTTTTCGGTAACATATATACTAGTAAAAGACCGCATCAAAAAGCTGTACTAGAGCCGGAAATAAGCCTGAGAAAAATTTGATGTAAAAATAATAGAAACTGTTTGAAGAACATTATTTACGGTTTATGTAATCATTCTCGAACGCATTAGTGATTGCTGCTAATGTGCCACCTTGTGATATGCATGACTGTTCGGCTTGAGTTTGGGTCCTAAGATTATTTTTTTAGGAATTTTTTATTTAGAATCATGAATAATAGCTTAGAGGTAGTGCCATAAGCAGAATTTCGTATGGTTGTGGGGGGAATTTTTGGGTGGATCCCATGAGGGCTGACGGAGAGATATAGATACTCTGAAAGGGGAAGGGGTAGAAGATTGGGTGCATCTCTGAAGATGGAAGAGTCCATCTCTTACTCACATCCTCGTATTCTGAATAAACCAACATTTGTTATAGTTATAGAACCAACCATTAGGACACTGTTGGCTGTTAACTCCTACAAAAAATCCAAACAAAACAATCAACTTCTTTAATTTATAACTCATGGCAAACAAATAATGATCCGACTAATGCTTTTATACAAATACATCAAATGTGTTTTAGTTTAAAATGAAAAATTTTCACAAAGAGCATATAGTATAAAAGTTTAAGACTTTTAAGAATATTAAAATCCAAAACTGGTCATTAGTGAAAGAATTATAGAAAAAATGGTTTTTGATAAGAAATTTGAATGTCTTAGATAGTCTGAAGTGAATATATAAAACAAATGATCATCAACACACAAAGAATATTGCGAGAATTTAACAAAACCCTATCATAAATTAACAAGAATCGGGGGTATCAAACCCCTCAATTCACTATGGATCCAATTACAATAAAAGTCAATGCGACACGGGTCCAACCAATGCTGTAATTTTAGTTCAAATTTGGGGAAGGGGGTTGGGTTTGGAGAGGGCAAGTTTTAAACTTTTTCTTTAAAATTTTCATTTTTCTTCGCTGCAAATTAAAAAATTTTTAGGTCTGTGTAGAAGGTTCCCCCTTTTTCTACCACGTAGTTACGGCGCTGGGTCTAATTACAATAAAAGTACAGTGAAGGTTTTGCACCCGGTACCGGTTCCAAAGTTTAGGTTCCGGTTCTAGAACCGGAACTGGAACCGGAACCTAAGCTATCTTTTAAAAATTGCGATACGGTTCCGGTTCCAGAACCGGAACTGAACCCAGAATTTAAACCGAAAATTAAAGCGAAAAAGAAAGATTTTGTGTTTATAAATGGATTTGTTAAGTATTAACTTCCGATTCCGACCTCTAGTTCCAATTTACGGAAGTAAGCAACGAGTCCCTGGTTCAAGTTTCGGTTCCAGTTCTGGAACCGAAACTGGAACCTAAATTCAATCAAGGTTTAGGTTCCAGTGCCGGAAGCTAAACCAGAACCGAAACTCTTTTTTGGTATTGGAACCGGAACTGGAACCTAAACATAGTGCCGGAACCGAAACTTTCACTGTAAAAGTAGTACAACGAAAATATACCAAAAGAGTGTTTCTCAGGTGTAGATATCCATCACTGAATTATCTTGATAGATGTAAATATTTGAAAGTGGAAACCTTAGAGAATCGTCGAGTTATTCTTGATTTAGTTTTATTTTATAGAATTTTTCATGGACTTACAGTTTTAACACCCACTGAATTTATTAAATTGCCTGATATAAGAACTCGAGGTTATACTAGACATTCAGTTTTATCGAAATTTTTACCAAACAACAATGCTGTAAAAATTTTTATTTTAATCGAATTGTATCAATATAGAACAAATTACCTCCAGAAATTACATTGGCCAAAGATGTTTATAAATTCATAAGTGCTTATTATCAATAACATCCATTGTTTCCATTCTACCCGAATCGCAATATAAAAGCTCTCCTATGACAGTTTTTTCCTATTTTTTGTTTTTGTTTTGTAAACTTTGCCTCATAACATAAGTGCTTTTAAGCCCATGGTGAAGGTTGATGTGAAGGTCTAAAAATGTGAAATTTTTTATGTAATATGTGAACGATCCATTGGCATACAAAAAAGAATAGTAAATAGAACGAAAACATTATATCTGTGTTTTATGCTAATAATTCAAAATTTAACGCGAATTTCCGCTTGGTCTCAATCATGTTTTTGACAAAGAAATTTGAGCATTTTTTAAATAAACTGGAGACCGAGCGCCTTCTGTAGCGCTCGATCTCGCGTACCTAGTGAGCGCCTGCAGCACTCGACCTTCGGCCTCGCTTCCGAGCGTCCCAAGCAGCGCTCTGAGCAATACTCCGAGCGGCTCATCCGCATCTTTATATAGTCCTCTTGACATTCGCATAAAACGAATTAGTCTGAGTAATAGCGCGAGACTGCGAGCGCCTTCGGCGCTACAGCCTCGCGCTGTTAGTAGCGTGTAGTGGTATCCAACGACGTTACCGACGCTAGACAATCTCGACGTTGACAGCGTCTGACGTTTTCAAAAAATTTTTTCGAATTTTCCGACATGTCAGCGTCTCGACGTTTCAGCTTCAGTCTTTCGACGCTGTCAGTATCGCGACGTTTCTAGCATCGAGGTTGCCAGCTTCAAAATTTTCGATGCTACCAGTGTCGACGCTGACAACGTCGAAAATTTGCGATACTGACAGCGTTGACATATGAAACAATGTCGCTGACAGCATTGGAAAATCCGACACTGAAAATTTCCGAGCTGTCAGCATCAGAAGCGATGGTGCTAATGAGATGGGGATCGCACACGCGTCGTCTGACTATACCACTGAAATTTTAAAATAAAAATTTAGATGTCTGT
>JAQGBS010002728.1:0-12613 GCA_034698545.1 Acrobeloides obliquus | reverse complement strand
GAAATGCTTCCAGGAATTCTCAACCAGCTTGGCGCTGAGTCTTTGACTCATTTGAAAAAGTTAGCTAACAATGTCACCAGCCAGTTCAAGACCACGGATGACGATGACGTTCCAGGTTTGTTTTAAACTTTTTAGCTGCTTATAGTAAAAGGTGCCCCAAAAAAGTTAAATTTTTGTGATTTTTTATGAAATTTTCAGGACCCGAAATTTTTTCTTCTAAAAATGATCCCTATATGGTAAGGGAGAATCGATTGTGTGAACTTTCGGAGGTGTAAAAACACTTCCTTGATTCTGATTCAAGGTAGCGTATTGATGTGAAAATGAAAAAATTCGGATTTTGACAGTATATCCGACTACCTAGGGTTTTTCTATTCGATAAATCGATTACGCGTGTTTTCGAAATAGAAAAACCGTAGGATACCTGGTCAAAATCCGATTTTTTTCATTTTCGCTTTAACACGTTACCCTGAATCAGGATCAAGGAAGCGTTTTCACGCTTCGGAAGTTCATACAATTGTTTTCCCCGCATCAAATTACCTCTATACAGATCATTTTTAGAAGAAAAAAATTGTTTAGTTCAAAATTCATGAAAAAAGCACGAAATTTCTACTTTGGGTACAGGGTGTTAAAAAAACTCGCCATTTGGTCGTTTTTTGGCAACAATTTTTTCTCCAAATTGACTTATTTGGGGTATTTTTATTTTTTAGGCTGCGTTCAAGCATGTCAAAAAATGTAACTGTGCCTGATTTTCAATAAAAATCGTTTTTATTGAAACGATTAATCATGGAGCATAAAATTTTATTGTTTTTTTACTTCTTGACCAATAAAATTTTATGCTTCATGATCAATCGTTTCAATAAACACAATTTTATTGAAATCAGGCAAAATTAGATGCGTGAACGCAGCCCTAAACCCTATTTTATCCATCGTACCCCACCGATATCTACATGGTGAGCCAAAAAAAAACCCATACATTTGCGTTTTGGCGAAAATTTTTGGAAAATTTTTCTTAAAATTCGCATGAAAATATCCCTTATAGGTGATTTTTGAAAAAAATTTTGAAAATTTTTCACCAAAAAAACGTTTTTTTGCTCACCTGTATTGATTTTGTTTTAAAAAAAATTTTAGATCTCGTTGGCGACTTTGATGAAGCGTCTAAAGAAGAAGCTAAAGAAGCTGAAATCGTTACAGAAGAGCAAGAAAATGCGCCCGTAGCCTAAAGGATTTTATGTTTGTATATCGTTTATTTTTTTACCGTTCATTGTTCTGGTTATTTTATATAAAATTAAAAGAAATGAAATTGTTATTGATCTTTATATAAATCTCGCAAATAAAATGCTATAAGTGTTTTATTTCACTACATATATCATATTATTGTATCTGTTTGTGATAAAAGTAAATTTTAAAGCCCACACACACACGATTTTTTGTTAGACTTTCTATTGCCATGACAGAATCTCGAGATCAGCTTTTGATGCTTCGAGGTAGGTAAAAATGAAGAAAGCTTTGCAATCAAATTAGAGGGTGAGCCAAAAAACCGTGCTTTGCGTTTTTTGGCGAAAAATATTTTTCAAAAATCCTATAAGGGGTATTTTCAACGAGAAAGCGTGTAATCGATTCCTCGCATGAAAATACCCCTTATAGAAGTTTTTGAAAAATTTTCAGTAAAAAACGTAAAAGTACCGTTTTTTTGCTTACTCTGTAATTCTTTTGAATCCTTTGTTTATTAATCGGATTAAGAAAAATCTAAAGTTGGGAAAGTGTTCAAAATTTAAAAAATTCTTGTTTCATAGCTAAATTTAGTAATGCGAATGGCAAAGCCAAAGTTTCAAGAACCAATTTGTATGTCGGTTGACCCGGGGGATCCATTTTCTCAGCCAATACAAGAAGCTGTTAGTCAGCTGACCGGACAAGAATCTATGGAATATGTAGTTGGTGAATTTTTGATGGCGCCTCAAACTATTGAGTACGTTTAAGGCATACGAAGCTATATAACCATCTTAGGCAGGGGTGCCAAGTCGGAAAATTAAAAATAAGGAAGTTTTTTCAAAATCTACAAAAAAAAGTTTTGGTACTAGTTCGGATTAGGGGGCAAAGTGACAGGAAAAAAGCGTTTTTCACGCTCCGGGGATGCGCGTAATCGATTCTCCGCTAAATTTTAGTCCTAGAGTGTTGTGTTAGTAAGCCTGTTTTTTCAACACCTGTAATTTATCGATCGACAAAAAAACTTTATTTTAGCAATATTTATCTTGGCGAGACCCTTACCTTTTATGTCGCTGTGTTGAATGAAAGTAGTCAAATTTGTACGGATGTTTGTCTAAAGGCGGATTTGCAAACCCAGACACAACGGATTCTCTTACCTTGTAAACTGCAAGATGCCAACGCACAACTAGTTCCAAAAGAGTTTTTGGGACAAATTATCACGCATGAAATTAAAGAAATTGGCCAACACATGTAAGCATATTACACTACATTCAACCATAATGCAATTGTTTCAGACTCGTATGTTCGGTGACGTATAAGACCGCAGAGGGAGAGAAGATGTTTTTTCGAAAGTTTTTTAAGTTTTCTGTTAGTAAACCAATAGATGTTCGTACAAAGTTTTACAATGCCGAGGTATAAGCTTGCTGTCTCTACGTGGCATGATATCTTATAACGGTTTATAGGATAATTTGAACAATGACGTTTATCTGGAAGCTCAAATCCAGAATCTCTGTTCGAACTCAATGGTGTTGGAGAAAGTGACTATGGAGCCATCGGAATTTTACATTTGTAGTGAGATTAAAATTCCATATAGCAACGAGTAAGAGCAAAAAAGTTCTGACGACTAAAAATGGGATAAAATGATATGAAATTGACCCCAGGGGTTTTTCTAATCGTGGCGCACATTTTCGTAGCCTGAAAATGCTTCCCTGATTCAGGGAAGAAGTGTTTATTGAAGCGAAAATGAGCAAAAAGTCAAATTTTCAACGGAAAACCTATTGATTTGGGATTTTTCTATGCGAGGAAAAAGCTATTCGACAACAGGGTCTGAAAGGGGCCGGCCACCGGGGGCTTTCGGGGGCCGAGGCCGGTCCCAGTCCGGGGCCGGTGGGGGCCAACGGGGCTTTTGGGGGCCGGCGGGCTTTTGGGGACCGGCCTCGGCCCCTTTTTCGGATCCTGATATTCTCTAGACCTCTCAAAGCCCCCACCGACCTCCAAAAGCCCCATCGGCCACCAAAAGTCCCGCCGGCCCCCACCGATCCTCAAAAGCCCCCGTCGGCCCCCAAAAGCCCCCACCGGCCCCGGGGCCTCGTCCCCTTTTTCGGACCCTGTTCGACAATACTTGCGCGCATTTTCGAAACCTAATCGCTTCCCTGATTCAGGGAAGGATTGTTTATTGAAGCGAAAACCAACTAAAATTAATTTTTTTGCCAGAAAGCATTGCTTAAGCACTTTGAAAAAAGTTCAAGCTTGTTGTGGTGATGATGAGATTGAATTTTTTTTGCAGGAAAAATCCCGAATATGTTTACTTGGAACCAAAAGCTATCCGACAATACCTATTTTGCTTATCTCCAAACACGACCGAGCATTCATTAAACCATTACAGAGGGGTTTCATCTATCGGAAAGTTGGACATGTGTTGGCGGACATCGATGGGTGAGAGAGGTCGGCTGCAAACTAGTCCTCTTCAAAGAATGGTATATGTATATCGTGTTTTTCTCATTTATGCTATTCGTTTTTAAGGCTCCCGGTTATGGGGATCTTCGCTTGACTATAGAAAAGATACCAGCTACAGTGAAATTGGGAAAGCAATTTGTTATTGGTTGCAAGCTACACAATTGCTGGTATATTATCTATTTTGGCATAGATTCGAATGAAATGAAAGGCGTGAAACGATCGAAGAAAACGAACACGAATGAAACGACATAATGGAACGAAACCAAATTCAGGGTTTTCGTGTCAATATTCAGGCAAATTCAAACTCGTTTTCGAACAAAACGATGTCCGGAAATGTCAGGAAACGAGTTTGAATTTGCCTGAATATTGACACGAAAACCCTGAATTTGTTGATTTCTTTCCATTATGTCATTTCATTGTATCGTTTTCCATCCTCTTCGTTCCATTAGAGCCTATGCGTATCTATTTGTATTGTTCGAATGAATTCATTTTTGTTTTCTAGCGAACGTTCCCTGGATCTTGTCTTATCATTGGATAGCTCTTTGCAACCAGCATTGGTGTTTTGCTCTGTTAGTGGGCAACATTTAGGACAAGTTCCACCGAATAAAACCGTACAATTTTCACTCGATCTACTGCCTATATCTTCGGGCCTTCAGGTTTGACAAAAACACAGTGAGTAGTAGTATAATTCTTTGTTTAGTACATATCTGGGATTCGCATAACCGACACCTTTCTTCGACGAACTTATGAACATGATGAAGTAGCGCAAATCTTTGTGGCTGCTTAACCGATCTCATATGATACATATCTGTATATTGACACGAAAATATGACATATCTGTGATTCGACTTGTTCACTTTATCTATTTATTAATGTATAGCACCATTATTAAATCATATATACAGAGATAAAATGGTTTACGAGGTTTTAGGGTGTTCAGACTCATTTCTTTGCGACATGATTGGCTCTAGCTCCTGCGCTGGCATCATTGATCTACGTTCGATTGTGAGATTCTGCTAAAATTGCAAATTTCGAGAGCATTTTGCTAGAGTTGTTTGACTATAGCCAAATATCAACATTGTAACTTTAAGATGCAAAACCCCAATTTTTCGAAAAAGTTTGTATATTGACACGAAAACATGACTAGCACTTATCAAGGCCCGAATGTTCAAAATTTTTTACTGTATGTAGAAATTTGAAAAAAATCTTACTTGTTTATTATTCCATCGTTGTAATGTCGTATACTCCCATTCTTCAGGCGTAATCTGGGATTTCTTCATCCAATGTTGAAGAATATATGGGTTTTTGATACTTGGCAGTGCACTTATCGTATCCCAATCAACCTTTGAAAGCTTGACGGCGCCGAAGAATGTCTTCACATTCTTCTCAGCAAACTGTCTAGCGTTCTCCTAGAAAAAATAGTAGTATTTCAACAAATCATCATCTCAACAAACCCTTGAAATTTCATCAAACATTTTCTTTTCCTCATCCCTATATATCTTCACATAACAGTTCTGCACATAAGTATATTTATCGCACATTCTAACAACACATACGACTAAAATTTGTGGCATAGACTCGAATGAAACGAAAGGTTTGAAAAAGAACACAGATGGAACGAAACCAAATTCAGGGCTTTCGTGTCAATATTCAGGCAAATTCAAACCCATTTCTCGACGATTTCCGGATGCCGTCTGGAAATGAAATCGTTTCATTCGATACGAATGAAACGAACACAGATGGAACGAACACAAATGAAACGATCAAATAAAACGATACGAATGATGACGATTTCATTTCCAGGCGGCGTCTGGAAACGGATTTGAATTTGCCTGAATATTGACACGAAAACCCTGAATTTGATTTCGTTTCATTCGTGTTGTTTCATTCGTATCGTTTTATTCGATCGTTTCATTCGTATCGTTAATCCTCTTCAGAAACTTGTTTGAATTTGTCTGAATATTGACACGAAAACCCTGAATTTGATTTCATTCCGCTATTTCGTTTCATTCGTGTCGTTTTATTCGATCGTTTCATTCATATCGTTTCAAACCTTACGGGTTTGAATTTGCGTGAATATCGACACGAAAACCCTGAATTTTTGGGTTTCGTTCCATTATGTCGTTTCATTCGTATCATTCCATCCTCTCCCTTCCATTAAAGGCCTATGTCAAATTTATTCTGTGATCATCAGTGTTTCTAGATTATTATTACTTGTTAGTGCAACAAATCCAACCATAATAAGCAAAACCCATGCTATGACTTGAGATTGGGACTGTAAATAGCCCGAACTGATCTTGTCAAGCGAACATATACAATCGGCACAAATCTAAAATCTACTGATCAAAATAACACTAAAACGGCGCGCACATTATTGTCAAAAGCAATTGTAGCAACAGCATTGCTTAATACCAACCCACTCATATACGTTCCGTTTTGACATTGATGTGCATTCGAAATATCACAGAATTCGCCGGCCCTCATACATTCGTAGTAGCTAAAAAATTTTTCAAAAGGAAAGCCTACCAACTCTTACTTTCCACTTAGAAACGCTATGAAAAGCCAAGCAATTGGAGCTATCAAAGATTGCGCTACGATTTGAAGCCAATATACAATAGCAGTGCCGACAGGGTGAGATGTTCCGCGGCTCCTAAACTTATACATTAATCAAGGATTAAAGGACCAGTCCAGTGGGAAAAAATTGCCCATTTTTGATATTCTGAAAGTTCATGAAAAATGGAACATTTTTTGTTTTTACAGCATGTTCTGAATCGGTGTAGTTTTCGAGATAATTGCGTTTGAAATGTTGAATTTGTATACATGTTTTCGTTGTAATACACAAACTTTTTTGAATTTTAAAAAAGTTTGTGTATCACAGCGAAAACATGTACACGAATTCAAAATTTCAAATGCAATTATCTCAAAAACTACAACGATTCAGAGGTTGTCGTAAAAACAAAAAATGTTCCATTTTTCATGAACTTTCCGAATATCAACAAAAATTGGGCAACTTTTTTTCCCACTCAATTGGTCGTGCGGACGAATTACCGATTACAGCAGCCATGTATTAGCTTCCATGTATTGGGATTTATCAATAATCCGAAGACGAAAAGCGCCAAGGCGGGTCCAAATATAAAAGTTGAAGCATGATAGATATTCAGTGGATAGGCACATGGACAAGAAAAAGTTAGCCTGCCAATAAGCTAAAAGTTAAAAAAATTATCAAACGATTAAAAGTTTTTTCGGACCGATTGACCTCCGATGGTCGAGACGATGATTAATCCATTTAATACTGCTGGACCGTAGGAGGAAAATGAATTTGTAACTAGCGAGACAGGAGAATCTGGCGTAGACATTGCTGAACGCTCTAAACTTAGGGCATCACAAAATCTCTAAGATATCCTAGAAGTTATACCGGCATACGGACCGTTGTTCCGCAACTTTGCGCCCGACGACACTTATTTCCTGACACTTTTCCTGCGACAGATGTTTCGCGACACTGGTTACTCAAAATTTTTTCTCCTTGATAAGTTCGACAGGTAGGCTAGACAACGATGTAATTTTTTGCAGCAGAAGTGGGGAGGAAAAGGAAAGAAAAATTACATCGTTGTCTAGCCTTCCTGTCGAACTTGTCAAGAAGAAAAAAATTTTGGGTAACAAGTGTCGCGAAATATCTGTCGCGAAACATCTGTCCCGAGGAACAAGTGTCGCGAAACATCTGTCACGGGAACAAGTGTCGCGAAACATCTGTCGCGAGAACAAATGTCATGGTGACAAATGTCAATAAATATGTGTGCGGAAACAACTGCCGGAAACAAATGTCATGAAATAGATGTCGCGTAACATGTTCGCGGAACAACGGTCCATATGCCATTATACTGAGGGGGGGGGCTAAATCTGCTGATTTTTCAGAAAAGTGCTAATTTTGAGATGTCAAATCTGGCAAAATCTGATTCTTCAGTGTCAAGTTTCGAATGAATATAAAAACTAATAATACAAAACGACAATTCAAGTCTAGTCTATTGCAAATCCAGTTGGGAACTTTTAATAATCAATCACCAAACTGGCGAGCCTACACAATGGATTTAAAGAATTTTCAATAAAAAAACCTCTACAATATGACAAAGAATTATTTTCGTGTTTTTCCAAACAACGTTACTAAGCAACATAAACGATTTTTATATAACAAAATAGCAACTTAAATATGGTTTCATGAATGAAAACATTTTTAAACAATTTTTGTTTACAATAGCTGATGAAAAAGAGTGTTTGAACGACTACATTTTTTGCAGTATGTTTATATTTTAAAAAAAACTTTATTTCTCTCTGTCTAATTTACAACAAATTCACAATTTTGCATTGATTTGTGATTGTTCTTGGCCTTGCTTATTCATATCACGTAAAAAGCGGCGTAGAATCTTCCCTGCCGCGGATTTTGGAATTTCTTGAATAAACTCGACGCCTCCTTTCAACTGCTTATAATGAGCCACACGTTCTACAATTTTAAGTTTACATAAAAATCCAGAAATTTGGAAAGAGGGTAAGAATTAGGAACTAATCTCCGAAATTTTTTGTTAAAACAGCCTATATAAGGGTAAAATCATACGAAAATCAATTGCGCGCATTCTTGAAGTGTGAAAGCGCTTCCCTGATCTTGATTCAGGGAAGATGGCGGGTATATTGAAACGAAAATGGACTAAAATTCGATTTTTCGCCGTAAAATCGACTGTTTAGGGGGGTTTTTTCTAGGCGGAGAATCGTTGCGCGCATTCCCGAAGTGTGAAAACGCTTTACTGACCCTGTTTCAGGGAAAGTAGTGGGTGTATTCCATTTTCGCTTCAATACACCCACCACCTTCCCTGAATCAGAGTCAGAGAAGCGTTTTCACACTTCAGGAATGTATACTATCGATTCTCCACCTATAAAAACCCCTAAACATCCGATTGTACGACGAAAAATCGAATTCCATTTTCTTTTCAATACACCCACCATATTCCCTGAATCAAGGAAGCGTTTTCACACTTCAGGAATGCGCACAATCGATTTTTCGCATGATTTTACCCCTATATAGGCTGTTTTGGCAAAAAATTTTTTCAGAGATTAGTCCCTAATTCTTACCCTCCCCCTTGAAGAAAAAACACAAACCTTTGACAAAGTCCATGACTTGTTTCTCTGTCAGTTTGGGGTTTTTTTTCACAACATAGGCTTTTGGGACTTCGCCGCTACTTTCATCTGGAATACCAATCACAGCACAATCATGAATATCTGGATTTGACAATAGTAAATCTTCCAACTCAGCTGGTGGGACTTGGAAACCTTTGACTTTGATGAGCTCTTTTAGTCGGTCTACGACGTAGACCCATCCATCTTCAGACAAATAACCAATGTCACCTAAATTTTGTGTGTTGAAACTTGACCGAATCACGGATCTTCTGATCACAGGGAAAGCCTGTGTATTGAAGCGAAAAGTCGCAAAAATGCAATTTTTTCGACTTTTCGCTTCAATACACAGTCCTTCCCTAAATTAAGAAAGTGTTTTTTTCGCTTCAAAAATGTCAAATTCAAATTTCCCGCATGCTTTTACCCCTTTTTTCCACGTGGATACGAATTTGAAGGAATTAGAACACGAAATTGAAGGAATTTTTTGATTTTGATCACTGGAAAGTACCCCTACGAGGTGTATACCCTGGACATCCCCTTTAACTTATACATGCCTGTATGAAGCCATCCTTCAGAATCGATGGTTTCGGCGGTTGCTTCAGGCCTTTTAAAGTAACCCATCATAATGGTCGGGCCTCTGACACAAATTTCGCCGCTTTTCCCCTGAGGAACTTCTTGCTTCGTTTCGGTATCAATAATCTAAAATAAACACACTGTACTATTGTACAAAAAACAAATGACCTTCATTTCATAATTGGATGCCAGTTTCCCAGCTGCACTATATTTATCTTGGTTAAGAATAGGTAAATGAGAGGCCATGCCACATTCCGTCATACCGTAACCTAAAACAATGATAAGAAAAGATAAGTTAAAATTTGCACCTTGTACGATGTATTTGATATTCGGTAATCGTCTCTTGACTTCTTCAATCAGATCTTTTCCAGCTGGAGCGGCTCCTGAATTAATAAACTCAATACTAGATAAGTCATATTTATCAACAATGGGATGTTTAGCAAGAAAGACGAGAATTGGTGGAACTAGGAAGAGCATTTGGATCTAAATTATGGATTGAAATGGACCAGTCCACTCGGAGAAAAACACTATGAAAAATTATATATTCACAAAGTTGATGAAAAATGGAGTATTTTTTGTTTTACGGTAACCATCTGAATCGTTATCGTTATCGAGAAAATCGCGTGTGAAGTTGGGGATTTTTGAAAAATCTGTGTATTACAACGAAAACATGAACTACTGAAAAAAAATTTCCATTGAAAACGAGCGAAAAATGCCGATTTTTCGAGTAAGTTGATGAAAAACGAAATTTTTTTTATTTTCGCGTCAATACACAACTTTTATTGATTCAGGGACGAAGTTCATGTTTTCGTTGTAATACACAGACGAAACTTCACACACAATTTTCTCAAAAACTACAACGATTCAGAAGATACCGTAAAAACAAAAAATGCTCCATTTTTCATGAATTTTCTGAAAATATATAATTTTTTTATAGTGTTTTTGCCGAGTCGACTGGTCCCTTAATCCATAGAATATTATATCAACAATTTTTTTCTACCTTATATTTCTGGATACTACGACAAAAGACTTCTGGATCAAAGTGGGTCATAATCACTCCTTGTCCATTAAGAAGAACGGTTTGACTCGTCACCCCAAACCCATAAATGTGATAGAATGGAAGGAAGAGCAACATGGATTTGGTGCCCCAGTCCCAGTTTGGATCAAGCTTTCGTTCGATTTGTTGACTGAAATGTTGAATCACAATGTTCATCATAGTACTGAAATTTCTGTGGCTGAGCATGACTCCTTTCGGAGAACCAGTTGTACCACTAAAATAGCACAGGATCATTTCCTACTACGTTTTATTGTAAACTTAAAGGACCAGTCCAATCGGACAAAAAAAACTCGTATGTAAAAATTATATATTCGGAAAATTCATGAAAAATGGAGCATTTTTTGTTTTTACGGCATGCTCTGAATCGCTGTAGTTTTCGAAATAATTGCATTTGAAATTGTTCATGTTTTCGTTGTAATACACAAACTTTTTTGCGGAAAAATCGATTTTTGTATCGATTTTTTAAACTTTCATAAAATAAACGCTGTAGCAATTTTTTATAGCTAAATGAGACGAACAAAATGGCACCAAAATTATCCAATTTGAACACTGTTTTGGGTTATTGAAACAAAAACATGAATCAGGGATTTCGTTTCAATAACCCAAAACAATGTTCAAATTGGATAATTTTGATGCCATTTTATTCGTCTCATAGAGTTGTAAAAAATTGCTACAATGTTCATTTTATGAAAATTTAAAATGTCGATAAAAAAAGTCTGCAAAAAATTCAAAAAAGTTTGTGTATTACAGCGATAACATGAACAGTTTCAAACGCAATTATCTCAAAAACTACAATGATTCAGAACATGTCGTAAAAACAAAAAATGCTCCATTTTTGATGAATTTTCAGAATATGAAGTTTTACATAGAGTTTTTTGTCCGATTGGACTGATCCTTGCATGCTTGTGTATTGAAACGAAAACCTGAATTTGAATTCCTGAAGGAATTTTTTTAAAATTCTACCGCCAATCGATAGAGCGCGCCTCGAAAAATTGTAGTACGCCCCAATTTTCGTGAAAAACATATTCTTTGTTTTCGAGGAAATTTAGTGCAAAGTTGGCTAAATTTCGGTCGATTTATGCAAATTTCGATCATTTTTTATCAAACTTTGAGGCTAAATTTCCTTAAAAACGAAGAATTTGTTTTATTCGAAAATTGGGGGAGGGGGGGGGGTACTACTGTTTTTCGACGCGGCATCGCTAGCGTTGACGCTTCCGCTGAGTGTGTAAACGAGCTTTAAGCCTAAGTCTAGGCTTAAGCCTAAGCCCTGGCCTAAGCCTAGGCCTAAGTTTTTTTGAACTAAATTTCCTCAGAGAATTTGTTTTGCACGAAAATTGGGTACTACTGTTTTTCGATGCGCTCTAGCGATTGGAATTTTGTCAAAAATTCCTTCAGAAATTCAAGTTTTCGTTTCAATACACAGACCATTTCATGTGCGCAATCGATTTCTCTCATAGAAAAACCCCCAGAGGAGTCATTTTTATGTTTACGATGCGATTAAATTTGCACATGCCGGTTATTTTCCGAACAACGTAAATAAAATTGCTTTCCACATACCTAGAAAATGGTAGAATGAGGAGATCCTTATTCACATCATGCTTAATCAGAGGCCTATGGATATTTGGCTGGGTATGGAGCACTTGCTCAAATGTATGCACTCCAAATGGGTAATCTCGTTTGGGGGCTTTTGGTGATGGAACAACGACTACCGTCTAAACACATAAATTTGTATTGATAAAACAAGATTCCAATTTACGAGAGGGCAACGTCGAGCAGCTTTCAACACTCTTTCTAGTGAAGTATCCGAGCAAAAGATCACTTTGCACTCAGCATCGTTGAATTGGCGCTCCAATTCGTCTAAACTTTTTTTGTCATTTAAAATTGGAGGAAATAAGTTGGAACTACTGTCGGCTCTTGTACCCATTGAACGTGGTTTTGCATAAAAACGCTTCCATTTTTTCGATTGTTATGCTGTTCATTAGGTGAAAATTTAAAAAATCGATGCAAAAATCTATTTTTTGGCAAAAAATTCAAACAAGTTTGTGTATTACAACGAAGAACATGAACAGTTTCAAACGCAATTATCCGAGGTATAAGAGCCGACAGTAGGTCCAATAAGCTTACAATCGGTAAACAATATGCTCGCTCCACTAATTGCACCGC
>JAQGBS010002727.1:0-12618 GCA_034698545.1 Acrobeloides obliquus | reverse complement strand
GATTGTTTATTGAAACGATCATTTGAGTGTAAAATGAGGCGCTTGTCACATGGATGATGAATTTTTTACACTTCTCGAGAAATCCTTATACTTTCGGGAATTGTTTGTATCATGTTAAAACCATTTTGTTCAATATTTAAAGCTTTTCTTGCGATGGCTTGAAATGCTTCTTCCACATTTGCGCCTGATTTTGCAGAAACCTAAAAACAAGCATTTTTATACCTTTTTTGATATAGCCTTAAAAACTAGCATTTTTGCACTGAACTTGGACCCCGAATCTGGGCCCAAAAATAAAGTTTTTCAAAATCGTTCTAAAATGATGAAATATCCACTAAAACACAATTATCTGAGTAACGCAAAAAACGTATAGAGATGATAGAAAACCAGTCGGCAACTGTTATGTTGTAATAGGAGATTACCTTAGGACGCTAAAAAGATGACAACTGCGATGCTTAAAACACTAAAGATAATGTTGAATTACTTTTCAACATTTATTGCGTCCAAAAAAAATCGATTATATGCCGAAATACCCTCTCACTATGCTATTGACGGGAGGGTTGTATATTTGAAAAATTTTTAAAATTACCTCAAAATAAAGCATTTGATATCTTGAATTGCACCAACTTTTAGCTCTTTCCTCTGCAACAACCCTTTCTATAGACAAGTCTAGTTTATTACCCAATAAAAGAAGTGGAAACTTTTCTGGATCCTTTCTAAATTTCATTTCTATAGTCACAAAAGACTGTCTTACATGTTAGGTCCTGTAATAAAATCACTAAGCCAATCATCGAGCGAGTTGAAGGAAGATTCTTTAGTAATATCGCAAACGAAAATGCAAATTTCACAACCACGTCTAATATCTTCTAACTTTGGTTGAAAACGTTCCTGGCCTATAGTGTCATAGATCTATAAAGTATAAAAGGAAAATAAACTAAAAAAGAAGAAAATATTTACCTGTAAAGTAACTTTTGTTTGATTTATGTTCAATGTTTTTGCCATACAATTAACACCCAATGTTGATTTTGTATGCATATTGAAGCGATTATTTACATAATTTTCCAATATTGAAGTTTTTCCAACCCCGGAATCACCCAATATGACAACTTTTAGTAATCGTTTATCATTCATCTCTATAAACAACTTTAATTACTATACAAAACTTTATAAATGACTAGAAAATGGCTTCAAAAATAAAAGTGATTCTAGGATTTTTTGTTTTTCTCTGGCTTAGAAATATTTTTTTAATACAGGGTGTCCCAAAAATAGCAGTTTTATCCTGAGCCTTTTTTCGTTATTATTATAAAAATCCCTGACTGACAGTTGAAAAGTGTTCCTTTTCAGACAGGGATTGAACCAGCAAGAATGGAGTAGAAAATTTTATCTCCAAAAACTGCATTTTCAGCTTAAAAATGGAAATTAAAAAAAATTTCGCGGAAATTTTGTATAACCGCAACCGAGAGATAAAAAATCGAATGAAATCGAAGAGTTGGAAAACCAATAAAAACCGAAACCGAACGATTTTTATCAGTTTTCCCTGCTCTAATTAAAACAGAAAGTTTGAAAAAAAGTTGGTTCAGGTGTAACAGTTATGCTGCTACTGTTTATATTGTTTAACAAGATGAGTTATCCAAGAATTGTTTATTAAATATAATCATTGGAAGTACTAGCAGATAGATTGGAGAGGCAGAGAACTCAAATGGCCTAGAGCTGATCGCTCTAGGCAGGTGTTTTGATTGGGTCTCGCTTCTCTAACGGCTAGCAAGAAATATAACAATTGAACGGATTAATCGGTGACACATGGACATCTGGGATAGTCACTATGATAGCTATAGTTATATCCCTGTTTTCTACTGATCAATAAATTTGCTTCAAGAAAAAAATAACTTAAAAACAAAGAGTTATCAAAAAGTAGAGAAATGACTCACTCAAAAGAAAATTTTTTCTACCGATCAATAAATTTCTTCGAGAAAAAATAGTTTAGCAATAAAGAATTAATAAAAGGTGGAGGAATGTTTCACTCAAAAGAAACACATTTTTTTGCAAGGACTCAAATACTGATATGACATGAAAAGGATGCTTATGACTTTATGACTTTGGTAAACAATTTATGATGAAAGCATTTAATAAAAAAAGCTATCGATTGACCCATTGGAAATTTTTTTTGAGAATCAAAAATTTTACCCACCGGAGATCGAAACTGTGGGCCAATGTTGCTTATCTTGTCAGATCGGACGGCCAGGTTCCTTATCCATTGCACTATGGAGCGCAACTTTTTGAAATCTTCTTGTGAAACAGATTATATATCCCTTTAGTGCGGACATCTGGCATCCTAACAATTTGACCTATGAGCTTGTAAAAACTTTGAATCTGAAGCGGGAATGACTCTATTAAGGCTTGAATTTTCGCCAGTTGCCAACACTTTTTCGCATTTTCAGGGGCGTGATCGGTGAGGCGAATTCGCTCCTAGTGCCGAAAAGTACAAGTCAGAACTTTAGAATTATTAAATATTCCACTCTATGATACAGCAATATTTTGAATTTGCTTAGTCATCTTTTTTTCTGCTTAGTCATCAAGACCAGAAGATAGGGCTTTCTATAAGAATTTTTCTAGTCTTTATAGGTACACGCCTTTACTCTTTATTTTAATACAGTGACCTTATCAGTGTCATAAGAACTGTTTACTCTAAGCAACATGTTGAAATTTCTATGAGTTTATAAGCTATGTTTTTTTCATATAACGATCTTGTTTAAATTTTTTATTGGGTAACTAGCCCGAATCCGCGCATGTTGGCGCGGATTCGGGCCTCACATTTCTACATTTGAAAACACAAACAAACAACAATAGCAACACACAAAACACACTCTCGTTCTCTCTCCCTCCCTATCCCCATTCATTTCCTCCTTTCCTCATTCCCCCCCCCCCATCCATCTCCTCTTCCATTATTCCTCCTCAGCCACATCTTCTCTTTCTATCCTCCCCTCCTTATCTGCTACGTTCTCCCTGTTTCTCCTTCCCCTTCAACCATGTTCCTCCCAAATATTCTATCTTCCTCCCTCGCCCATCCTTCACCTCCTCATCCTTAACCCATGTTCTCTCTCCCTCCTGGCTTCATCCCTCCCCTCTTCCTTTATCAATTCCCCACCCATCCCCCCTTCATTGCCTGATCCTTCTCTTTCTCACTTTCTCCTCCCCATTCATCCCCTCTTCCATTATCCCTTTCCAGCCACATATTTTCCTTCTTCTCTTTCCTCCTTATCTTCCACGTCCTTTTTTCCTCCCAACCCCCTTTCTCTCTCCCTGCCCAAGTTTTACGAATTTTACGTTTTACGAAATACACACAATACACCTACACAACACATCCACACAACAAACACACAACATCGAGTCACGTTACGGAAAACATAAACGTAACTATAGAAAAAACACAAAAAATTTCAAACGTCTCCAAAAAAATCCAAACCCTTGACTAACACAGCCTCAAAAACTTCACCATAACTCCCCATGACAGCGCGACACACAAACAAACACCACAACCAAAATACTATAAGAGATTTTTAGGACTACTAATAATATTTTTAATGGGAATTTCTAAATTATGCTTTGGCTTAAAGTTTTTCTGGTAAGTTAAAAGAAGTTGTGAAAATTGAAAGAAAATTTTTTTGCCCAACTACCCTTCCCTAATAATTTTTCTAAGCCTAATTTTTAAGGGCCTGTTTACGTCCCTGAAACATTGAATTACAGTCGAATCTCAATAATCTGCCAACCCTGGGTACGGCTCAGATAACGGATTATCGAGAGACTTTAACATCGATAATTGTCATATGGACCGGATCCAGGAAGGCGGATTTTCGAGATTGGTGGATTGGCAAAAGTCGACTGTATGGTTATTTTAAAATTTAGATTCTCCGCTTGCTGCTTTTAATTTCTACTAGTCAAATTGAACAAGATAGTGGAACTTGTTATGCGGATAAATGCTCGACCCCCATATCTGAATTCGAACTTTGCCAACGTCAATTTTTAAACAGGAAATTTTCTCAAACTCTTGCTGGTTTAGTCGGCATGGGCTGGGACAATCTCCAAAACATTCCAATGGCACAAGTTTTGAATGCCGAGTATAAAAATTGTCAAACAACCCCAGATGGCGAGTTTCTAATTCCTGATGATATGCAAATTTTCCCTATCAAAAAGGTTAATTTGGATAAGGTAATATTTAGAAAAACTTTTGGCGCCCATATAGGGTTGATAAATAAATAAGATGCTTTTGAGCGTTGCTTCGAAGCTGTCAAAAATTCCATTTCATTTTATAATTTTTATAGACAGCAAATTATTACGAGCATTGGAAAGATTACTTCCAGTCGAAAGCCGAAACGATTAATGTAGAGGGTGGCTTCAGTTATGGGGGTTTTGGTATCTCAGGCTCATATAGTACAACCAATCAAGAAACAAAAGAACGATTCGCTTCAGAAAAATCTTCTATGTTGCACACAACCTTGCAATATCAAGCATATTCAGCAATGGTTCAATCTCAAACAAAACTTCATCAGGCGTTTGAGCATCGACTTATGCTAATTCATGATGCTATACATAGAAATTTGACAAGAAGGGCTAGATATTTAGGTAACACAACACTATTTTCATGGCGGTTTTTTTTTTGCAAAATTGGAGGGAGTTAGAAATTTTAAAAACGAGTAATGTCATTCGACTCAGTTCAGCGAGACGAGTAAATCGAAGTATATATCTATCACAAAATAATCAGGCTCACGTATCGTTGAGCTGAATTGAATGGGATTACTCGTTTTTAAAATTTCGAATTTCCTCCAATTTTTGACAAAAAACCTCCGGACCATTCCACCTTTGAGGAGTTGATGCAAAAAATGCTCGAAATTTTGTGCCCTTTCAAACGGCATATCAAAATCCCCAATAGTGAAATGGACCTTTAAAGCTAAAATTTTAGCTGAATTGGTCATTCGAGATTTTGGCACCCATGTTGTGACAAAATCTGAGCTTGGTGCAAAAATTGAACAGGAAGACTATGTTGATACTAATACACAATTTTGGAAAGACACTTCAGTTTCGGAGATGAAAGCTGCAGCATCTGCAAGTTTTTTTGGTACTAGCTTTTTTGGTTCTGCTGGTGCGTCATATAGCACTAATGTAACGGAACAAACCAAAGAAAAGTTTCATAAAGTTTTAAAACATTCACAAATCCGGACGAATGGAGGTCCTAGCGTAAATCAATTATTGAGTGCTGCTTCAAAGCCTAATAATGTAAATTTTTTGTATTTTACAGGGTGCCCCCAAAAACGGCAATTTTTCGATTTTTGGGCAATTTTCAGGTTTTTTAATTTTCACCAAAATTTTCACTTATAAGGAGTTTTTCTGTGCGAAAAATCGATTGCTCGCATTTCCAGAACCTGATAACGCTTCCTTAACCCTATATTAGCTTATTTTCGCTTTAATACACACATTTCGTCCCTGAATCAGGACTAGGGAAGTGTTTTCGAGGACCGGTAATGCGCGCAGTCGATTCTTCGCATAGAAAAACCCCTTATACGTTATTTTGGTGAAAATTAAAAAACTTGAAAAATTATCATTTAATTATTTGTTTTCGAATGAGCGTTTGTTAATTACAAATTTTATTCGCTTGAATATCTACCGAAGATTACTTAATCACTTTTTCAGCAATCTCAGGAGGGGCACCCTATATGTACTTATAGACTAGCTATAACAAACTTTTAGACACAACTTTTTGTCAACGATCTAGTAGTTACAGATCGCTCGGGCATTCCATTATTTGCATTAATTAACGAAGAAACTCTTCCAGTATTGGATTATGTTAGTGCGTCTCATGTTAGTAGTTACATCAAGAATGCAACTGAAGAATATTACAAAAGAAATAAAATTGAAGGATGTATGGATCCAAGAGCTGATAACTTCAAGTTTACGGTATGTTTAGTGAAAATCAAACATGAAATAGGGAGTGCGGCAGTTTGTTATGGCAAAAATAGCTGGAAACTCGAAATTTTGAAAACGAGTAATGTCATTAGACGCAGCTCAACGAGACGATTAAAACTAATACCATATTGTACAGGGTGGGCCAAAACAAGTTGATTTTTGTGATTTTTTGGAACCCGAAAATTTATTTTTCTAAGAGTAATTTTATGCGGAGAATCGATTGCATAAATTCCCGAACCCTGAAAATGCTTCCCTGGACCTGATTCAGAGAAAAAATTGGGTTTTTGAAAATGCGAAAAACGACAATTTTCGCTCCAAAACCCAATTTTTCCTGAATCAGGGTCATGAAATCATTTTCAGGGTTCGAGGATACGCGCAATCGATTCCCCGCATAAAATTACCCTTATGGGTCATTTTTAGAACAATACATTTTTGGGTCCCAAAAAATCACCGCATGAAAAATTTCAATTTCCTCGCTGAGATAGCTAATTTTTAAATCGGGTACAGGTATTTGAACACACACACATGTGTAGTTCCAAAATTTTAGGCAAATGTTGACGATAAGTCATGCAATCAGCCTTATCATAATCATACATTTGGTGGGCTTTACCAAACTTGTGAAGTTATACCAGACGTTAGTTGCGGTGGCTTCTTTTTTCCTTGCCCTTCTAACATTCAATCTTTGTGCGATGGATTGCGACAATTAAATGGAGAAACTGGAAGTTATAGTTGTGGAGATTTGTATGAACCAGTGGAGTTAATTACTATGACTTATCCTTTACCAGACCAGGTTGACCATCGGTGTGATGAGGACTGCGAGTAAGTCAGGAATGCGCGTAATCGGTTCCCCGCATAAAATTACCCTTATAGGTGTCATTTTCAGAAAAAATTTGGATTCTTGTCTTCATCTGGCTATTTTTTACTTGATTTTAACTAGCTAGTTTTATAAAAATGAGTGATGGATCAACTTTTGATATCTTTAATACCGAATTAAGGGTATAATTCGTTAAATGGGTATTAAATGCATAAGATTTAGTTGATCCATCACCCATTTTTTATAAAACTGGCTAGATAAAATCAAATAAAAAATAGCCAGATGAAGCCAAGCAAGAAACCAATGATGACTAATAAACAACAAAATCTATGACTAAAAGCAAATGACTCATATTGAAAAATTTTCGCTTTGGTAATTGTAAAGCCATCAACAAAAAATGATGCTTATTTGAAAATAAAATTTGAATATTTAAAAAAATAAAAAATTCGTAAAAATTAATTAAAAATCACATTTAAACAATTTTATGAAAAGGCAAAAAAATTTTTGTGACCACCGGAATCGGATCCTGCATCACTTAGCACAAAGTCGAGCAAACTACCACCTTTACAGTGAGGACTATTCTACTGATTAAATCTTTTTAGCGGTTTCTTATTTTTCGAAAGTTGTGACACTTATTGTTATGATAAAATTTTCAAATATAAAGCTCGTGTATCCACTTTTTATTGTCGTGCAAAACCAAATGTTGCTATTCCCGATAAACACGGGTTTATGTTTGGTGGACTGTTTACCAAAGGCCAAATTAACATGTTTACCGGATCTGCGTCATGCCCTGGGCAGTTTCAGCAATATCGAATGTTCCATGATACTATTGTATGTTTGAGCCGAAACTATGAAGTCGACGGGCCGCTCAACATCAAATTTAGTGGCTTTTTTACATGTCAAAGCCCGCCAAGTGAAGCTCAATGCCCAGTCGGCTATACACAGCATTTGGCTACCGTTGAAAATGGGTGTGATGCATTTTATTGTGTTCGGCCTGAAGAATTTAATCGATTTATCCCTAAGAGAGTGGTTAGGTAATAGTAAAATTGACCAATCCAATCGGAAAAAGTTTTTCAATCCCACATTTTTGAAAAAAATGAAAAAAATTTTCCCTTTCCCAACCCCTTGTTTTTCCTAAAATTTTTGAAAAATTAAAAAAAATTCATACAAAATTTTTCATGCTTTTTATATTTTCACCAAAACCCCTTTAAATCTTGTATGATTATAGACCGCCATTTGAAGACCCTTCGGCTCTTAGCAATGACACTGAAAGTATGCTATATGTCTATAGAAATAAAACTTTTTGGTTCAAACAACCTCTCGAACCGATTATCAAAAATGCAACCACCCAACTTACTGGTAAAGGAGAACAAAATTCTAATGGAATTAGTCAAGATCAGCTTAATGATTGGATTGAATCCGTGTACCTTCCCAGTGCCATACAAGCTGAAAAAGTATATAAGTTCATGGATGGACAGGGGGTGCAGAAATGCCCTCATCCGCATTTTTCGGAAGTTGCCCCTATCCCCTTTCCGCATTTTTGCCCTGGGTACCTCTTGTTGATCGTCAGCCATTTTTGTGCAAACAATGACTAGCAATGTTGTCGAACTTTTTTGCGACGATTTTTCAGGCCACCTAGCAAATTTTGGATTTTGCCCCTACCCTCCCCCTGCCCGCAATTTTTTCGAAATATGCACCCCTCTGCTCATGTATGCATAAGTTATAAATGGTTCATAATAAATTCGTTTTTAGGATTTTATGTTACTTCAGCCAAGCTCAAAAGGATCAGATGAAACAAAGAAAACAGATAAAAAACCAGAGACAACGGGCTTAAGATTCCCATTAAATGTTTTCATTATTGGCGGAATTTGTATTGTCCTGGCGGTTTGTGCTGCTTTAGGTCTGGTTGCTTATAAGAAGAGACAAACAAGGATTCGGGGTGATCAAGAACTAAATATTATTGCTGAAGTTCATACGGAAAATGCTTCATATGGAGCTTTAAGCTAAAAAGTTATATACAAGGTGATCCGAAACAGTTTCCTCTCGTTAATATTCATATGGATTTTCTTCACGACAGAAATTTTCTCTCAAAAAGTGATATACTACAACTTGTTCGTTGTGATCTCAGGAACAACTTTTTAGAACATCATTCTAGTTTAAAAAATTACTGTTTTGAAGAAAAGCATTGTGTAACTTAATGAGGGGCAACTTTTTCCGGCCACTCTGTAAAGTCTATCCTCTCAATTTCATGTTATTAAACTTACAAAACAACTTCTTAACACGGAAAAACTCCTTCGAATTTCCGGTATATTCTGTTATTTTAAGCTATTCTTAGCAAAATTCAAAAAAAATCTTTGAAAAAAAGTTGACTGATTAACCATGAATATACCAGCTTTTTTTTCTCAGACAAAATCAAATAAACTCAGGTGGGTTTCGAACCCGAGACCCTTAGACTCGAATCTTGGAGCACTACCACTGAGCCAAGTTCACTATAAAAATAGGATTTTTAATTTTGTTTATAATTTAACATAAATTTTTTTGAATGTTGCTCAGAATAACTTAAAGTAACAGAATATACCGGAAATTTGAAGGAGTAGTCCCGTGTTAATTAAATTATGTTATTTTTTATTATTTCGCAATAAATTTTCGCACCAATATGAACAAAAGAGCACATATGAAGCACAATTTTCATGCACGCCCTTGCATTTTCTTCACTTACCCTTCAATATATGCTCTAACCAGTCATAAAAAACGATCTGATATGTGTGTAGCAAAGCAGTTAAGAAGAACAGAGGTACATGTACACAAGTACACACGCCTCATAAATTCATCGCACTCATTTTATTTTGCTTCATAACTATTTATATGATTAATTTGTCTTATTTGAGAAGCCATGTGGCTTGAAAAAATGCGATTTTTATTCAATTTTTGTATCTTTTTTCTTATAAATGTGGCGGCTGGCTATAAGTTTCTGTTATATAGCCCAAAATTTGGAAAAAGTCATATGAATTTTGTGGGAAGAATAGCAGATACGTTAGCGAAAGGAAATCATGAAGTGGTAAATTTTTATTTCGAATTTAGCATGAGTAAAGAAATGTGTTCGTTAGTCAAGTGGCTAGAACGTCGGTCCTTTACCTTTCGGCCTTCACTCATAGATTGCGGGTTTGATCCCGCGCCCAAAAATCATTTTTTAAATTTTGTTATCAAAATTCATGAAAAATTGTGCATATCCACATTTTTATGCGGGGAATAAGAGGCCGCTACTAATTTTCCATGAAAACTGTTGGAAAAAAAGTTTTAGATTTTTCGATTTTTCCAATTTTTCTAAAAGTTTTCATGGAAAAATAATAGCGCCCTCGTGTTACCCGCATAAAAATGTGGATATGCAAAAAATTTCATGAATTTTGACAACAAAATAAAAAATGACTTTTGGGTGCGGGATTGAACACGCGATCTATGAGATAAGGCCGAGCACGTTAGCCACTCGGCCATGAGTCCAAACCCCATAATATGGTACTCGTTTTGAAGCTCTCGGCGAGCTGAGTAGTTTCGAACTTTTAAAAAAACAAAATTCGCATACTTTTTACCGGGAAATATGCGAATTTTGAGAAACAGTTAATTTTTGTACAGGGTGTGCCAAAAAAAGTGGATTTTAGAGACCAGAAATGTATTGTTCTAAAAATAATCCCTTTAGGGGTAACTTTATGCAGGGAATTGATTGCGCGCATTTCCAAATCCTGAAAATGCTTCCCTAACCCTGATTCAGGGGAAAATTGTATTTTTTAAGCGAAAGTAGTCATTTTTCGCATTTTCAAAAGCTAATTTTTTCTCTGAATCAGGGTCAGTGAAGCTTTTTCAGTCTCGGGAATGTGCGCAATCGATTCCCCCGCA
Source organism: Acrobeloides obliquus (assembly GCA_034698545.1). Taxonomy (NCBI): domain Eukaryota; kingdom Metazoa; phylum Nematoda; class Chromadorea; order Rhabditida; family Cephalobidae; genus Acrobeloides; species Acrobeloides obliquus. The sequence continues at coordinate 1,958 of JAQGBS010002727.1, read as the reverse complement.
AAAAATTACTTCTAGAAACATAAAATTACCCTTAGAAAAATAAATTTCCAGGCCCAAAAATCACAAAAATCCACTTTTTTGGCACACCATGTATATTCCAATTTTGAATTGAATTTTCTCGAAAAGGGTATCTCCGATTATTCACAAATTGGGGTACTACCGTTTTTCAACATGCTCTATCGATTGATGGTGTTATTTTTCAAGAATTTCTTAAGAAATTCAAATTTTCGTTCCAATACTCATATCACTTTGAAAATTCAAACAAATATGTCCATAAAACGGGGTGATGGGACTAGAAAGTTGCACTAGAAAGTCGCAAAAGACCGCATTTGAAAAGAGTTTTCGTTTTTGAGATATCGAACTTCCTTATCGGGGAACTCATACTTGAACACCCTATATAACTAACCTAATTTTTTAGATCGGGGATCGTTTATCTTCCTCCTTTACAACCTTGTGCAAACGTTAGTTTCTCTTATTTTATGCAAATTTCAAATTTATCTTTCACTTTAGACCAACTAAGTGACAAAGAAATGATGTCTAAACTCAAAAATGAAAAATTTGACCTAGCTCTTGGTGAAGCATTTGACACATGTTATTATGGCATACTCGAAATGATTGGGATGGAAAATTACATTACAATAATGCCGGGTGCAATGTTTCCTAGTGGTTGGCTAGGCATACCTTTGACCCCGAGTTTTTTACCGGGAAGTATGCAAATTTTAGATATAGTTAATTTCAAAAACAAAAAAGTTCGGTTCGATAGTCAAGTGGCTAGGACGTTGGGTTTTCATGTTATAGGTGCGAGTTCGATCCCGCTATGGTTCAAAAACTACAGGGTACCCCAAAAAGGGCAATTTTGCAATCTTTTAATTTTTAGCAAAATAATCATATAGGATGTTTTCTATATGAGGAATCGATTGCGCGCATTGCCAGACCTTGAAAGTGGTTCCATGACATGTATTAGCTTATTTTCGCTTCAATACAAATCTCTTCCCTGAATCAGGGAAGAGATGTGTGTATTAAAACGAAAAATGAAAATTTTTGGCCAAAAATCGAAATTTTGGAACAAAAAACGAATATTGGCCAAAAATCGAATTTTTGGCAAAAATTGAAAGTTGGATAAAAAATAAAAGTTTGGTAAAAAAAAGTGAAATTTGAACAAAAAATCGAATATTGGTCAAAAATCGAGCTAAAATGAAAATTTAGTGATGACCACAGTTCCACCACCATTTATATATTTGGAAAGAGCAAAAAATGTTTTATCAGAAGTTTTTATGAATTTATTGGTTTCAAAAGTTTTTGGACCTATGGAAGAAACTATAAGACCATTTGTTGGAAAAAACTTTAACGTCATAGTAATTATAAAAAAAAATTAAAAAATCATAATTTTTGATTTTTAAATGACTAGTCCACTTTTGGGGAGTTTATGCCATGTGATAGAGCACAAATTTGGAGCATTTTTTGCTTTTACGGCACTACTTGAAAATCTAACTATAGAAAGTTATGAGCGAAACAAAAAAATTCAAACGAGTTTGAACATTGAAACGAAAAGCCTGCACTTGATCATAACTTTTTATCATTAGATTTTCAAGTAGTGCCGTAAATGAAAAAATGCTCCAAATGTTGTGCTCTATCACATGGGATCATTTCTCCAAAAATGGACTATTTCTTTAAGGAAAAATTAGGCAATAGCGCATTTTTATTCGCAAATGGAGAAGAGCATGCGGAATTACCTAGACCAATTTCTCATAAAATTATCTATATCGGAGGATTGGGGCAAGCTAAGCCACAGCCGTTAGAAAAAGTATTAAAAAAATAGAAATTTTGAGAAATTACAAATTTTTTATATAGAAATATCAAGAAATTATGGAAAATTCGAAGAAAGGAGTGATCTTAGTGTCATTTGGCTCGGTGGCACAGAGTTCAAAAATGCCTGAAGAAATGAAAAAAGTGTTTTT
>JAQGBS010002726.1:0-12618 GCA_034698545.1 Acrobeloides obliquus | reverse complement strand
TAATCCTTGTCTACAATAACATGCTTTTTGTCTTGTTTGTAAATAAGAACCGGAAATTTTTTATGACCTTTTCCTTCTGATTTTTTTCTCTTTTGTGTAGACTTGATAGTACAGGTTGATTCAAGGAAATTGGGAATTTTTGAAGCTACTTCGACTCATATACCCTCCCCCCTATTGAACGTGATTTAAAATCGAAAAATTTTATTTTCGAAATTTTCTCAAAAATCACCCCTATTAAGTAATTGTTATGCGGGAAACACGCTGGCGATGTTATTTTTGCGTAAAAACGCTTCCATTTTTTAAATGGAAAGAATTTTTACTCAAAAATCCATCAAAATTCGAAATTTTTGCTCAAAATCGAATTTCAAAATCAACGAAAATCTCCATTTTTAGCATATTTTTCAATTTTTGGCAAATTTTTCAATTTTTTTATTAATTTTTTATTTTTTAGCACAAAATCGAATTTTAAAATCAACGAAATTTTCCATTTTTAGCACATTTTTCAATTTTGGGCGAATTTTTTCAATTTTTGATCAATTTTTAACGAATTTTTCAATTTTTGAATGATTTTTCATTTTTGACGAATTTTTAATGAATTTTTCGATTTTTGAGGAATTTTTCAATTTTTGACCAATTTTTCGGTTTTTGTTGATTTTTTCGATTTTATCACATTTTTCAATTTTTGACTGATTTTTCAATTTTTAACAATTTTTGATTAATTTTTTCAATTTTTGAATGATTTTTCATTTTTGACGAATTTTTCAATTTTTACATGAATTTTTCAATTTTGACAAATTTTCAATTTTTGTCGAATTTTTCGATTTTTTTCACACATTTTTCAATTTTTGATCAATTTTTTAAATTTTAACGAATTTTTCAATTTTTAACAACTTTTTAATTTTTGGCGAATTTTTCAATTTTTACGAATTTTCGATTTTTGACGACAAAAGATTATTCGTCAAAATGATCATTTTTCATCAAAAATCGTAATTTTCTGAGCATTTTCAACTTATACAGGATGATCTATATGAGTGATTTTCCCGAGTCTCCAACATGCGCTCCCTAATGATTTTTTTGGACCTGATTCTCCCCCTGGAGCTCCTACGGCCCTGCATTTTTCATGACTTAAAAAATCTTGTTTATGTATTAGATCACCAGCATCATCATTTGCTTACATTCCTCTTGATTAATTCAACTTCCGCATTTCGGATCTTTCTTACATTTCTTGCATGCACTATTTGATTTTTGCGTGTGAACGTAACTGGAAAGTGATCCCCGTGCTCTGTAAACAGTACGCATCATCGCGTGTATTGTTAGCGTAAACTATAGCCAAACTTAACTTTCTAGTTCCCCCAACTATTTTACTTCGTGAATGTGACTCCAATAGTCAAAAATGGCCCAAACTCAATATTCTTCTACTAATGATGCGAATGAAATTTTCAAAATGATCTCAACGAATCCCTTGGTTCCATCTTCATCGTTTGATCGGCGTAAAGAATCCACGTCAACTGCAGAAACATCGCCCACATCGGAAAAATCATTTTTCAAGGCCAATGTTTTTGGAGCTGGTATTTGTCAACTTTCTTCGGCATACCATGAAAATTGCTGGCACAGTGACTATTATTATGACAACAGATCAAGAATGGGCTCGTCGGATTATGATGAGAATTTTCATCAACACGACAAAATTCTGCGTGAACAAATTAGCACTGATTCAGCATTCGATTCACCCGACCAGCTTTCTCGGGCCAATTCGATTGCTTCGAGTGCATCGGACGAGCAATCCGATGGATTGGCAGAGTTGCCAAATGTGAGAAGAAACCTTTCGAAGAGTCATATGGATATGCGGGTTTGCCAGCGACAAGAAGCTAGTCGATCGTTCAGCGTGGATTCCGGATATAGTACCATATCTTTTCTATCCGAACAAAATAGAATGAGTGAAGAGAGGCAAATTTCGGCCAAACAAGTGGCTGAGCTGACGAAAAGTTGGAAAAAGAGAGATGAAATTTCGATGCTTGTTGATGGCATAGTGGAAGATTTGAATGAACAGAATATTACACATGTACGAGTTTAGGGACGAAATAACTCGGCATAGGTTCTAGTGGAACGAAACCAAATTCAGGGTTTTCGTGTCAATATTCAGGCAAATTCAAATATAGCGATTGAATAGAACGATACGAGTGAAACGATATAATGGAAATTGAAAATTCCGTCAAAAATCGAAAATTCAACAAAAATTGAAAGATTCGTCAAAATTTTGACGAATTTTTCAATTTTTGTCGAATTTTTCGATTTTCATCACATTTTTCAATTTTTGATGAATTTTTCGATTTTTGAGGAATTTTTTAATTTTTGTTGAATTTTTCGATTTTTATCGAACTTTTCAATTTTTACATGAATTTTTCAATTTTTGATGAATTCTTCGATTTTTGACGAATTTTTCGATTTTTGACAAATTTTTCAATTTTTGATGAATTTTTCGATTTTTTTTTCAATTTTTGATCAGTTTTTTAAATTTTAACGAATTTTTCAATTTTTGTCGAAATTTTCTGTTTTTAACAAATTTTTGAAAAATTCGTCAAAAATTGAAAATTCAACAAAATTCGAAAAATTCATCAAAATTTTTCAAAAATCTGTCAAAAACGACAAACGAAACCAAATTCAGGGTTTTCGTGTCAATACTCAAACAAATTCAAACTCGTTTCTGTAGGCCGTACGAAAATGAAATCGTTTCAGTCGTTTCGTTTTATTCGATCGTTTCATTTGAATTTGCCTGAATATTGACACGAAAACCCTGAATTTGGTTTCATTCAATTATGTCGTTTCATTTGTATCTTTTCAACCTTTTCATTTCATTCGAGTCTATGCCGAAAAACTCCCCTGTTCTACCGTTTTTAAATGTTAAAACTTTATAAAAATATTCATAGCTGTGTGTCACTTTCAATAATCACAAAAAATTTTAGGTGAAAAAATTCATCCGCTATAACAACTGGCCGGTTTCACATGAGATTCGTGCTGAGCTATGGCGAGTGTTGTGCAACAACAAAGACCTGGAGACGAACAAGCGTCTGTATGTGCAACAATTGGACGATCTTATGAAGAGCGGAGGTTTTTTCATTTTCCTATTTGCGCATTAAAATTGAAAAATTCGTTAAAAATTGAAAAGTTTGTCAAAAATCGAAAACTTTATCAAAAAATCGAAAAATCCGTCAAAAATCGAAAAATTTGTCAAAATTCGTAAATAATCGAAAAATTCTTAAAAAATTCAAAAATTTGACAAAAATCGAAAAATTCGTCAAAAATTCATCAAAAATCCAAACATTTGTCAAAAATTCGTAAAAAATCGAAAAATCATCAAAAAATCGACAAATTCGTCAAAAATCCAAAAATTCATCAAAAATCGAAAAATTCGTCAAATATCGAAAAATTTGAAAAGTCGACAACAATCATATAGCCTATTTTTTATAGTTAAAACCTTCCATCCAGCTTTCTTGTCCGCTGATGGCATTGTCATACACGACCATGGCCTCAAACAACATGGCGCGGTCGCCCTCCAAAGACTACTTATTATCATTGAGTGTGTTCGACCAGAAATTCGTTATGTTCCGGTGAGTTATCCCCCATTGAATGGAGTTATTGTCCGAAAATCATGCGTCACGCATATAGTAAAGCGGCTAAACTTTACGGGTTTATTTATTGCACTGTTGGTTTTCCAATCGAACTAATTGACTCCGCATTGTTTGATCCATTTAGACTATTCAGCAAAACCGGATTCGAGATCATTTTTCGAATACACACGCTCTCCACACTTGAAATGTTTACGAAAACTTTTTGGCTTTTTTTTCTCAAAAACAAAAATAGTACAGTCAAACCTTCAAATAATGATGTAGCTTTTTTGGCTACCACGAAACTTTTTATTGAATTAGGCAACGTGTACATTGAAACGAAAAGAAATAAAAATGGATCCTTACATAGCTGTTTTGATGCATCCCTGTGTGGTCGTATGGCGGGAAAATTGGGATTAGTACTAATCAGGGGCCGAGGCCTCCAGGGCCAGCCCCCGGGACCGGTCCCAGTCTGGGGCCGGCGAGGGCTTTTGGGGGCTGGTGGAAGCTTTTGGGGGCCAGCGGGACCTTTGGAGGCCGGTGGGGGATTTGGGAGGTCTAGAGAAAATCAGGATTCGAAAAAGGGGCCGAAGCCGGTCCCCAAAAGCCCGTCGGCCCCCAAAAGCCCCCACCGACCCCCAAAAGCCCCAGAGGGCCGGCCCCTTTCGGACCCTGGTACTAATCAACGTGTACAATGAAACGAAAAGAAACGTGGATCCTTATAGAGCTGTTTTGATGCATCCCTGTGTGGTCGTATGGCGAGAAAATCGGGATTAGTACTAGTACAGTTAGTACTCCTCCTTATTTTTCTCCATACGACCACGCAGGGATGCATCAAAAAAGTTATATAAGGGTCCACGTTTCTTTTCGTTTCAATGCACACGTTGTCTGATTCAACCCAAAAAAACTTTTCGACTATATTATTACTGATTTTTAGATACTCTACCCATTGTGCGCCATGTTTTTGCATTATATGAACCCGGAGGACGCGTTCGCTTGTATGATGAGATTACTGTCGCAAGGGCACAGCTTTTTGCTACAATCGGAAGTGGCCATGTTTGCGTCTAGGTTCACTATTTTGGGTCTAGTCAAGAAACATAAGGTATACCACTTGTTCTAATTATGAAATTTGTAGAATTGAAAAAATTGAGCCCCCTCAAAAAAATTGAGCTCCGAAATTAAATGTCCCACAACTGGTCTCACAAACTTCAACAGGACATGCTAGGGCTAAGGCTTAGGCTTATTCTAAGTCTTAGGCCTAGCATACGGCTTAGCCTAAGGCCTAATCCTAATCATCAAAGCCTAAGCCTTTTTTCAGCTTGGGGAGGGGATTCTGCATAAATTCGATTTAGTAACACCTTCCCTCCGATTCGATTTAGTGACTCCTCCCTTGGAGTGTCACTAAATCGAGAGTTGGCTGTATCTATTTATACTTTTGCAACGCATCCCTGCGTGGTCGTGTTGGCGGAAAAATACTCGGGAGAAGTCACTAAATCGAATCGGAGGGAGGGTATCATTAAATCGAGTTTGACTGCATTTATATTTCTGCAATGCATCCCTGCGAGGTCGCGTTGGAGGGAAAATCCCAGGGGTCACTAAATCGAAATGTCACTATCGAAAGATGTCATCGAGAATTAACTGTATGTCTTCGTTTAGCGATCGATCTATAATCTCCTCAAAAGACGTCTAGGCACTGATGATGAAAGAAAGCTAGCCGAAGTTTTTGCCGATTGGGCCGCATGGATTTTCCGCCATCTTCCTTTCGAATACCTGGTTCGTGTGGTTGACTGTTTCCTTGTGGAAGGTATTAAATTTTCTCTCATTCTATAATTCGTCCATGTATAGGGCATAAAATGTTGCTCCGCATTACCGTAGCACTTGTTTATGTTTGGTACAAAGAGAAGGGAAAAGAGCCACCATCTTCAAAATGGAACTCCAAATCAATCGAGGAACGTACTACCGAGATTTGTACCCAGGTGACACAAATTGCCCAAAATTGTCCCATATCGGTACAAACTTTGTTGGATGTCGCTTGTGCTATTCGGAATTTGAAGTTTTCTACTGTCGAAAGACTTCAAAGGCAATATGAAGAAAAGGTATTTTTTTAACCATCTTCAAAATTCAACAAAAATTGAAAAATTCGTCAAAATTTTTTCGAAAATTGAAAAACTCATCAAAAATTGAAAAAATTTCTACTTTTAGTTCCGTGATGAAGTTTCGAAAAGACGTGCCGAACGTGAGGACTCTAGACGAACACGGATGCCAAAACGCCTATACACGGCTGCTTTCGAATCGGTGATCATCGACTCGGAATCTGCTAGCGAGCTCATGTGTGCTTTACCTAGTCGCTTTCAACTGGAAACCCCCACACTGATGTTTAGGCTGTCCGAGCATGGTGCTTCTTTCACTCAACTTTGGTCACTGTAAATACTTTTTTCAACTTTCAATAAGTTCATTCTTTATAGTATTGATGAGGCAGAACAAAGCTTGATGATCATCCGAGCTACGAATGGTCGAGTCTTTGGCGCGTATTGTAGTGCTTCTTGGCTTGAAAGACGCGATCTTCGCGAGCGAACCAAAACACGATATTTTGGCACGGGAGAATCCTTTGTCTTTATGATAGACGCACAACTTCAACTACCAATAGTTTATGCTTGGGTAGGAAAGAATTCGGATCGTCCTGACAACTGCCCTCAAATGTTTATGACGGCAGGTGATAAGTTTCTAATTGTAAGTGTTGTAAAAAATTGAAAAAAATCGAAAATTTTTTGCATGTCAAAAACAAAATGAGCTCACCTTTTTAGATCGGTAGTGGCGGAGGCGATGCTATTGCCATAAGGGACGAACTTTCTCATGGACTCAGTTATCCTTGCGAAACTTTTGGTAGTCCAACTCTTGTACCTGGAAATGAGTTCTCTATAAATGAAATGGGTATGATTTTGAAACTTGATTACGATTTTTGTTATCAATTCTACTTTTTAGAAGTTTGGAGAGTCATTGGAACTGTGTGATCAAAAATGGTTTATTATATTTCTATTAGAGATCGGAAATTTTGATCATCAAAATCGATCAAAACTGTATGTTTTTACTCGATTACGAGCGAAAACTCGCTTGCATTTCGATGAGACCCCCTTAGATCTACAAGTGGACCCTCTAATTTTGATCTTTTTTCAAGTCTATACTCCCAGTTTTGATCGTTTTTCAAAAAGATCGGAATTTTTTTTCAAAAACGATCAAAATTTGATCAAAACTGGGGGTATCGACTTGGAAAAAGATCAAATTGTGGGGGATCTCATCGAAATGCAAACGAGTTTTCGATCGTATAAATTAAAACATAAAGTTTTGATTGATCTTGATGATTAAAATTTCCGATCTCTAATTTCTATAATACTTTATCTTGCTAGTCGTTTACTTTTTTTAGGCGTATTTGTATGTATTTATTGGATTGTTTTTTTGCATTTTTGACTATGCTTTTTATTACATCACCTCGCTCAGATTATAAATTCATTTGTGCCATTTTTTGAGATATTCATTTTCAACTATATGCATGCTATACGAGAGTTCATACAAATGATTATATGAAATTTGAATTAAAAAGTCTTTTGTTTAAAGTGCTTTTTGACAAAGAAAATATAATCGATTTTTGGAAAATAAATATTTTTGTATAAATACTTGTATGGTTCACTGTGAACAAAGTATTTGTTTTAATGTGATTTATCAATTTCTTTCTAATTCACCCTCTAGTTTTTCCAAACTTATATTAAACATTCCTTATTATCAATTCATAAATAAATTTTTTATTAGTTTAGAGTTAAGGCTGCGCACTCTGAGCGCTTAGAACTCGGTCTCCGGGTACTAACATACAATATAAAAGCAATAATTTTTATTATAGGAAATCATGCATCTTTTTAAATAGGCCAATAATATAAAACATACTAACATCACAAATATACATTAGCATAGGCGTAAGAGGCTTGAGATCGTGGACTCCTTAAAATGCTTCAATGAAGAATAAATTTTAATTATCCACTTGCCTATACACGCACAAAATTTTCGCGCTCCTACACCTATTATGAAAGAATCGAAGCAATATTCGAAAAAAAATTTTTAGTCTATATCACCAACAAAAAATCAACAAATATAAAGTCAAAGTCATTTTTAATGTCAATAAGCGTAACATACAACAATTTAAATAAAGACCTTCAAATAATACTTAACCAAAAGATTACAAGAAGCACAACACTTGATCATCTGTTTCTGCTTATAGACCGATTCCGTACAACCAACTAAACATCCACAAGGCACCGCAATCGTATTCAGCTTCGTACAAATTTGGGATAAATGATCACCAGCACAGAATAAGCAATGATTCGTCGTTTTGTGTATAGGGCTTTTATCGGTGACTAAAAAGAATATTTTAAAATGATAAAATCAAAAATTTCTTTGCCCTTAATCCAGTGGTATAGCTAGAGCCCCAGGAATTGAGGGAACCACCCCGCGGGGTGGTTCCCTCCATTCCTGAAAACATTAAAATTAAACATAATACTAAGGGTGCGCGTTATCAGTCGTGCCGCGCTCGGCACGACGTTAGCAGTTGTGCCGTTGCACTACGACATAACGTTTACAGTTGTGCCGGCACAACTCGGAGGCAGCACGACGTTAGCAGTTGTGCCGCCGTTGTAAAACGGCGGCACAACGTGCACCCTAAAAAATTTTTTGGTCACTCTCGGAGAAACCGCAAGCGCCCGAGGCGCTCGGCCACCAGTATTGTACATAGTTGTTGAAGTAAACTATGAGAATTTCAAAATTAACTCACTTCTCGTCATGCAAACAGGACATTCCTTCGGGCCAAAAATATTATTCTCCATTTTTTCGACGCAACAATGACAGAAGCAATGCCCTAAAATTACCAAGATCTATGTGTTAGCTGTTACCAGAAAAGAAATACCACATGGAACTAAAGCACGATTGATGGTCTTGTCAAAGCAGACCTTGCATTCCCAATCTTGTTTTTCTTGCTTGCCATAAATTCCTTTTTTGTCTGGAAGAACATCTTCGACTTCTTTCAACTTAAGACTAAGATAATCGGGATCCGTAAGAACTCTTATCATATGACGCTAAAATAACAGGGTGATCCAAAAAAAGAGCGATTAAAAAAATCGTCTGAGCGATTCTTTTGATGATTTTAGAACCCGGAAATTTTTTTCTAAAAATGAAAAAGTCTATATCAGGGATGCCAATTCAGAATTTGAACCTGTTTATTTTCGCGTCAATACGCTACCTTGTAGCAGGGTCAGGAAAACATTTTCAAGTCGATTTTCCGTATAAAATTATCCCTAAAATGTCATTTTAAGAAAAAAATTTCGGATCCAAAATCATAAAAAAACTGCTTAGACATTTTTTTGGATCACCCTGTACATGAAACAATCATAACAAAAGGTTACTTGTTTAGTTAAACCCCATGCACCTAAAGCTAATATTGACTCGAGAAAAAACTTGCCATAGGCTTCATGATGAAAAGAATCAAGTGCGCATTGAATTTATTAGGCGGCAAAACATATTCATATACAGGCGAGCGAACACCATCCTTGGCATATGAAAACTAAATTTTTCGGTATCAGTATGATACTAGTTGTTAGAAGGCGTTTTCATAATTTATAAATGCAATTTTTGGATTCTACACATAAAAATTAGTCAATATATGTTATACTTGAAAAAAATTTCAAGCGCGGTCCTCGTACTATACTAGTACCAATTTTTCTTAGCTTACACAATTCGAAAAATCATACCTCTATTTTATACTTTCTCAACGTGAAAATGAATTGCACCGAATCGTACTTGTTAAAAGGACCGTGTGTCCATTGCGGATCTTTATTTGTGTACCTCAGCGTTTTGGCATAGGGTACATGGCCTTGTTCTATACCGATTCTGGGCATATCTTTCATATAGATTTCAATAGGTGAGTAAGCGGAAAGACCCAACCGTGGCAAGCGGTCAAAGCGATTCTGAAACAAAAAGAAATTCAGGAGCTATGAATTAAAGGGGTCACCCAAGGATCCTGAAAATAATGGCGGGAATCAATTCCTCTGCCCAAATTTACCCTAGAAACGTGCATTTCGCCGAAAAAGTTGTATTCCATGAAATAAAATTTCAAAACAAAACGATTTCACAACTGCTAGCTTCGTGAAATGCGAGTTGTAAAATCGTTTTGACATCACAACTCATTTCACAATGGCTATAATCCGTTTCAGCCCCAACTATAAAAAAGCTGGATCCAAAATTCAAATTGCAAAGTTGGCATCCCATCCCTAGTGGGATCAAACCTGCGGGCCCAATGTTGCTTAACTTGCCAGATCGGACGGGATGCTGACTTTGAATTTTGAATTCAGCTTTTTTTATTTGGAGCTGAAACAGACTATAGCGACGTGACGTATTGCAATTTCATGACTGCTAGCGTTCACCCCCAAACGATAAAAAACTTACCAAAAATAACAAGTTCAGAGTGAACGTTTGATTCATTTGAAACATTTCTTTCAATGAATGCTGGGTGATATAAAAATTCATAAAGCCAAACCAATTCAACTTCTTGTATTCTTTTTCCAAGTTTAACGCACTTTCTAAAGTAGTCACATTCGAATTCACCGTCGTAGAAATTTCAACTGAAGATGAAACTAAACAAGATAATGAAAAAAATATATAAAACTACCAGAAGATATGCTTGAAGATTGTTTACTATCCAAGGTTTGATTTTTATTACACATCTGCTTGTTGTTGGTAATTTCAGAAGTCTGCTTCAACGTTTCAATCGAAATCGACGTGGATTTTATTGACATTTTAGCAGCTTCGAAATAGATAAATAATATACCAAAACTAAATATTTAAGTTATCAGAGGAGGGAGTTCGGGAATAGGAATTGTTAACCGGCAAAAGTTCGGAGAATTTCAAGAATCCTAAAACATTAAACGCGCTATGTGTGTTTGTGCTATCTCCGTCATCTTAAGGGAAGGGGAAAAGTCATTGCGGGTTTTCGAAAAAAAATTTTTTCGGCGAAAAATGATCGCATAACGTAAATTAACTCGAAAAATGTTTTTATCAAGAAAAAAATTTTTTGACCCCCGTTAAAAAATCAATTTTTTCAACTTTTTTGGCACTTGGGGGTTTTCGGGCACGAAAAATCGATTGGCGCAAGTCTCGAGTTCCAAAAAAATTTTCATGACCCCTATAGGGGTACCTCATGTTCGAAAACCCCCAAGCACCAAAAATCAACCAATTTGGAGCCAAAATAAAAAAGTTGAAAAATTGATTTTTTAATATGGGGTTTTTGACCCCAATAGGGGGTCAAGTTTCGAGTTAATATTTCTAGTTTTCATCCAATATTAGGCTTATTTTACGTTACTCGATCATTTTTATCCAAAAAAACTTTTTGTCAAAAATCCGCAATGACTTCCCCCCTTTAAGTCCAATTTCATCACGGCCTATATCAATCGATAGGGCTCGGTGAGAAAAAATGACACCAAGATCATGGAGGGTACCCTTCAAGAATAATTTTTTAGCCCCCTTTCGTGTTTAAGGTTTATCATTGCAATTTAAAGGGGGTAAGGATCAGGGACTAATCTCCGAAAAAAAATTTTGCCAAAACAGTCTATATAGGGGTAAAAAATCGATTGCGCGCATTCTCGCATCTTGAAAATGCTTCATTGACTCTGATTCAGGGAAATAAGAGTGTGTATTGAAGCGAAAATCCAACATGTACTAATTTACATGATTCAGAGTCAGGGGCAAGCTTCGGGAATGCGCGCACTCGATTTCCCGCATGAAATTACCCCCATAAATATGATTTTGAGGAAGAAATTTCAAAGATTTTCGATTTTCGCTTCAATACACACATCTATTTCCCTAAATCAGGGTCAAGGAAGCATTTGCACGCTTTTGGAATGCTAGGCTCTTAAAATGTTCCTCATGTTCGATTCCATCTGCGCTCAAAACTTTTTGCCCTTCCCCCCCCCAAATTATAAATTTTTTACAAAATAGAAAACTGGGTTAAAATTTTTTAATCTTTAAAAAATCCATAATAATTTTAAAAAATCGTTAAAAAATGACAAATTTGTCAAAAATTCCTCAAAAATCGAAAAATTCGTCAAACATTGACAAATTTGTCAAACATAAAAAATTCATCAAAATTCGAAAAATGATTGAACTTTTTAGTACTATAAGATTCTAGGCCAAAAATTGCCAAAATTCGGTATTTTTAATTATTCTCAGTAAAATTTGAAAATTTTTTACTTCTTTGAATATACATGAAAAAGGTACTAGAGCTTTTGGCAACGATTTGTTCATCGTCCAGTGGTCAAAATTAAAAAATTCTTTCAGATTCGAGTTCTCAAAAAAAACCCCCGAGTTCAAAAAATCAGAGTAGCGTTAGACCAAAAAACTGATGGATGCTTTTCGTCTGAAACGCTTTCTGTGATTTTCTACGGTTTTTAACAGGACTCGGAATGAAAATGAAAATCAGATTTCGGACCCCAAAAATCAGATTTTCACAAGATTATACTGCCCAAAATCAGACCCATTCCGAGCCCTTGTTTTTAATCTTCTTGATATGTCAAGAATTTTAAAACCCATGTAGAAAATCACAGGAAGCGTTTCAGACCAAAAGCATCCATAAGTTTTTTGAGCAATGCTACATTTCCCAAGTGGACATTTTCCAAGTAAAAAATCATAAGAGACATTTCCAAGTTTTTACTTGGGAAACGTCCACTTGAGAAATGTACCATTGCCGTTTTTTGGCCTAACTCTACTCTTTCATATGCAGAAGAAATTATTGAGTTTCAATTTAACCTCTAAAAGTTATTCTAAGGTTTCAGACTTTTTTACGCTTTTCCATATATTAAACACACGTGGGGGAACAAGGGGTCGAAAAATCAAATTTTTAAAAAGTTCTCCAAATCGACTGATTTTTTGTACTCGGGGGGGGGGGGGCGAGGTTCGGGTACGGGGAACTTGAATCTGAAAG
>JAQGBS010002725.1:0-12621 GCA_034698545.1 Acrobeloides obliquus | reverse complement strand
ATGCGAGAAATCGATTCAGCGCATCACCGAAGCGTTGCGGTAGAAACATAATTTTTCAAGGACGATGGTCAAGGATGTATTTTGACGTTTCGGGGATGCGCTGAACCGATTTCTCGCATAAAATAACCCTTAGAAAGATAATTTTAGAAGAAAATCCAAAATTTTTATATTTTCTCTTCAATACACACATTTATTTCCCTGAATCAAGGTCAAGGAAGCATTTTTACGCTTTGGGAATGAGCGCAATCGATTTTTCGCCTAGAAATTACCCTAAAAAGTCGATTTTTAGAAAATCGGAAAGAATCAAGGCCGCGAAAGCTTTTTCATGCTTTGGCAATGCGCATTTCTCGTATGAATTTACCCCTAAAAATGATCTTTTTAGAAAAAAATGTTTTCTTGGATTAGGCCATAAATGTCACCTTCCCTTTAAAAAATTGGCTTTTGAAGATTCGAAAGTTGTGCCATAAACGGCAATTGGTCTCGAAATTTAATTGTCTATTAAAAACATTAAAGTCATGTGATTCTATGGAATACAAAACGTAGCATGTCAAAATGATTTGTATCTCTGTTTGTATGCTTTTTGTTTATGGCAATACGATATGCAACCCTTAATTTTATGTTTTTTGTATTTGTTAGCATTATTTTTAAACTTTGTTAAATCGGTGTTGTGTGTAAAATAGGAAAGATTTTTGTAAAATCTTTTGAGAAAACGTGTACTTTTACACTACAAAAATGAACTTTTAACAGAATTTTTATCCAAAAATGAATTCATATTTATGGATTTTAAACATAAACAAATCATTTACATAAAACAAAAGCAGCTAACGTCACATCCTCATCTTCACCCCAAACTAACACTTTTTGCAACAAATAAACAGGAGACCGGGAGCCTTCGGCGCTCGGAATTGCGTTCCAAGTGATTGCCTGAAGCGCCTGGTCTTCGACCTCGCGTTCCGAGCATAGGTGTTCACGCACCCATGGTGATCGATTTACGATGTTGTTTCTATAAAAAATGACTTTCAGATTTCAAATACGAAGTTAGTTATAGGAAAATGGTTATAAGATTTTAAAAAATTGGAGAAAATTAAACAATTTCGTAATTTCTGCTGAATAAATTCGTTAATTTTGCAAAAATTTATTAATTTTTTAACGAAATTAATGGAAAAAACTGGTTTTTGAGTCCTAAATGCGAAGTTGATATTCAATTTTTGACCCGTTACGACGAAGTTAGGAAGGGTGACACCCTCCCATTGGGCAGACATGATTCCGAGTATTCTACTGAGCGTCTCCCGATCAACGCTCCTGAGCGGCGCTTCCGAGCCTTCACTCGAGCGTCGATTCGTCAGCTATTTACAGGGTCTCCGAAAATTATAGGGACTTTTTTAATAGAAAGTTAACTTTGCACAGGAAACAAGTTTACCCATCGGGAGTAGTCGCAACCGATTCCCCGTATAACATTACCTATAGACATATTGAATTAGTCATTTTGGAGCAACTTGTGGCGATATATTTAAAGAAAAATCACGCCTTTTCTTTGAGTTTCAAGATGCGTTTCCCATTTTTTATTAGGCTATTTTCTCATACAAAAATCTGTTTGTGATGCGATTTTTTCCTCGACCACCAACAAAAGGCAAATGTTGAAATTTAAGAAAGGGCAAATGTATAATAACCAATTAATCGCATAAGCAGCGCACTTAGGATTTGATATAAAAATACTCAGCTATATTAGGAGCAACTTTTACGCATGGTCTGTGATGCACTGACGTCGCCCAAATTTTCTATATCCTCAACTTTAATTTTTGGAAGGGTCAAAAAATGTCAAAATTTCAAGATTTTGAGATGGAAGAGGCCAGACGTAGTCGCTCTAATAGTTGTTTCCCGTGATCTCAGGAATCCAACGATATCAAAACCAGGTCTTAAGCTTTTCCGTTTTCATTTCTTTGAAGGTATCTTTTTTCAAGTACCTCAAAAGTAGCCTAGTGGTAGACCTATAGAAACCTCTCGAATTTCTTGCATATTCGGATTCAGCATAGCCAAAAACCTAGGGATATAGCAAATTCAAAAAAATCTGAGTCGGAAATTTTTAAATCAAGGAATGTCGATTCCTACAGATAACCTGTTTTAAATCATCAAGTTGTTTTCGAAGGTGGTCAATAGTGTTTGATTGACTCAATACATCCTTTTGTGAACTATGAATAAATTTTAATTCATTAATTTTATTTTTGAATTCTTACGATATTGATTACGTATAATATAGACGTGACGTCCGAATATTAAAAGCCTGTTAATTCAAGCAGAAAAATTTAATTTATGATCATAGCGTAGCATGTGATAAGGTATTAAAAAATCACTAAAATAACTGTGCGTTGAAAGAAGCTTTAGACCATGCAAATTTGAAGCTCATTGTAATGAAACGTCAATTCATTAAATATCACGCTGTATATATATGTTTGGAATGTATAATAGTCAAATGTTTAAAAGTTAAATTGTCTCTTTATTTTCGTAGGGGAAGATGATTTGCTGCTTTATGTAAATCAGTAAATCAGCTACCCTCGGGATTTTGAAGTTGGCCAAACATTATTTCTTTTCAACCCCTTGTATGAATCTCTCTCCGAATGTTAAGTAGTGGATTAAGTCAAGGGGTAAAAGGGATATGTCATACGACACCCATATAAGGAACGGATTGTAAAAGGGTTGTCGCGGCTCATAAAACTTTTCGAGTCTGAGTTCGAGTTTGCGACAACCCTGATCCGGACACTTCCGTAGGGTTCTTTGTTAGGTCCCTTGTTCAACGAGGACCGATAACTTTACATTTATTTTTGCTTTTTTGTTTGTAAAAAATTCTTTGATCTATTCGAGAAACATGAATTTTTTTAATTTGCTAATAATTTTGATAGTAATTTTAATGTAAAACTCTTCTTTTTAATTATTAATTAATCTCTTCGCTAATATTGTAATGTTTTATTTATAAACTACTGGCCACTAGTTTCATCATTTTGAGCTTTTATTCCATAGAAATTCTTTTTTCAAATTGAAAAAAGAAATTCTTTTTTCAAAAAATGACGTTTAGGGAAATAAGTTTGTGTCAATTGATTCATATATCTTACCAGCATACCTTCCACTTTTATGGGAGAGGTGCCTGATAAGCACCTCTCCTATTAATAAAAACTGAATAGTGAAAAATCATATGACTAAAAAGAAAAACGATGCTATACGAAAATTCTTTTGGCTAAAAGCGCATGCCATTTTGGAACAAGACATTATCAGAAATTAGCTAAATAACTTTATTTCATCACACTTATTTATTATATTCATTTTCAAAATATATAAAAGTGAAGTTGTCGCTTCGTAGTGCAACGAATAAGGAAGTAGATCTGTTAAGTTAAGCACGATGAGAAGGTTCGATTCTGCAAGAGTAAACTTATGAATTTCAAGATTTTTTATTTTCTGAGAGAAAAAATTGTTTGCATCTTGAAAATTAAATTTTTTGAAAATCAAAAGTTTTACCTTCGCGTAATCGAACCTTTCGGTCTCAACATAGCTTAAAGGGGAAGGTGAACGTCCTGCCCGTATCTCGAAAAAATTTTATATAGGGTTAATTTTATGCGGGGAATCGATTGCGCGCATTTTCGAGGCATGAAAATGCTTCTCTAACCCTGATTCAGGAAAAAATGGGTTTTTGAAGCGAAAATGGCCATTTTTTCTAGTTTTATTACTGAATCAGGAAAGCGTTTTCGCATTTCGAGAATGATTGCAATCAATTCCCTGCATAAAATTACCCTTATAAGGTCATTTTTTTTAAAATTTTAGAAAAAATTTTTTTGAGATACAGGACATTCACTCCCCCCCCCCATTTTAACTTACCAGATCGGACGGGTGGCTTCCTTATCATTGCACCACAAAGCGTCAACATTATTTCTATCTTCTCGTGAAACAGATCATACCAATCCTTTTTTACATTAATTACCGGAAGTAGAGCTCTATATGTTTGGAGGAGTGATAAGGCGGAATCTCCGAAAGATTTTTAAATTGTTGGTTATGTAACTAACTAGCTTATTTATTCCCCCAAATTTTTCGTAGAACATAATCCTTTTTCTCTCAAAAAACCAATCAACACTATAACGGTTGATATTTGTACTAAAAGGCGGGGCTAACAAAATAATTATTAAAAAATTTTGAGTCATTTACATGAATAATGTAAGATTTTTTCTTTTATCAAAAAATCCAAAAATATTGAACTGCTTAAATTTTTAAAAGGGATATCCAATTTTTGTTTCCTGCATACCTACACCCTGGAATATGTCATCCTCCCCACATATTTATATATGGCTCATTCTCATATAACTTTTTCTCATATATTTTTTTTCTCGACGACGAAAAGATGCACAAAGACAGAATGGAGCTTTTATAGTATTTTTGATTTCTATCATTGGTAAAATTTTAAATAGTCTTGATAATAATTTAGGTATGGCATATTCTAATATTTTAATATTTTTGCTAATTATTAGTGTTGTATTTTGCAAGCACAAACCTAATTCACTAAAAACACTAGAAGATATTTTGGATATTGCTTCTCAAAAATTTTCTCCGAGTCATCAGGTTATTTTCTCTAATATTAATAATTCTCATACATTAACATTTTTATAGGAATATGAACGTCCTGTTATTGAAGAACAAAGAACATTTATACCAATCTCGATTAGAACATTGTATAGACCCGGTCGTAGACTTTTGTTTTAATTAGATTTTTTCATGTTGTATTTTTAAATTATTGTAAACGAACTAAAAATTGCTTAGAACTATTGGTCTAGTAGTTGGACTTTTTTAGGTATACGAAAAAACTTACTGAGCTTTTTTAGTTCTTTCAAATGTTGTAATATTAAAAGAGCATTTATGTATAACATTTTATGGGTTTATATTTTGTCATGTTGTATAAAGTGATTTCAACTAAATATATAATGCATTTTCCGCCAAAAGAAAAATTTCATAAACATGGTGCAGAAGAAATTGGCAAAAATTCAACATAGGAGTTTTCGATTTCAGGATGTCGAAATTTTTTAATTGTTAAAGCTAATCTCATATAATTTTCCGAAAAATTCTGCTTATTAAATTTTCTATTTCGATTTCGACATTTATGGATCCATCAGGTCGAAATCGAACACAGATAGGGATATCCCTATTGAATACCTTCATATGTATAGGGTCCAATAGTGGCGCAGCTGGGAAGGGGCGGGGGAGCAATGTAGGAAATTGTCATCTGAAATCGACCGAAGGCCGAAAAAATCAGATGACCTTTATGTTTTGATGGTCAAAGGTCGAGCAAAAAATCATAAGGGTCTTTTATGTGATTTTTGATAGAAATCAAAAATTTTTTTCATGAATATCAATTCTTAAATTTTTATGTAGTTATTTTTCGTTAAAAAAACTCAATTTCCTATTGAAAAATTTTTTGGGAAAATGCTCCCTCTACAAATATACTAACTACTCCCTGGGGTCCAACATAGGTCCCTTATGATTTTTGATAGGGATCAAAAAATTTTTTCAAAAATATCAATTTTTAAATTTTTACCTATTTAAAGAAAATATTTAGCTATGTTTCGTTAAAAAAACTCAATTTTCCATTGAAAATTTTTTTGGGAAAATTGCCTTCTCTGAAAATAAATCCTAGATACGCCCTTAGGTCCAACATAAATCAAAATCGAAAAGACAAAAATTTTTCATGCAATTTTAAAGCGTATTACTTTAACAATATTTTTATTCGATAAAAACAAAATTTTGACCCACCGAGGTTTATCCCACTAACACTCTCACTTGAAAGTGAATTTTTGCACATGTTTTTGCATTATGAGCTATGAGTTTATTTTTCTCCTGAAGTAAAATTAACTATAGAGTGCATATAAAAATAGACTGTTATATTAAAATGGAAACTATCGTATTTTTGAATTACGCACGTAAGATCCCATAAATAACGTTTGTTTTCGCTTAATTGACATTTTATGCTTTTAAATCAATTTAAACGTCATATTGTGAAGAATTTACACCTGACTAAGTAAATTTTTCAATATAACTGTCTGTTGTGAGACTAAATAATATAAAAATATATATTTTTCATTTATGCAAATCCAGCGTAATTTCACGGCGCACAAAAGTGTGAAAATCCATACAAACACGTAAAAACGTGTTATTTGAGTACCAATAGCAATTTATGAAAGAATTTGCAGCGATCTGCAACTGAGCAAAAATTTTAGACTTTTCAAAAATTTTTTAAGTCCTAAATTGTTCAACTGTCGTTTTCGATAGATGACTAAAAATTGCCATATCTCCGCAAAAACTAAAAAAATCGAATAATTTTTTCCTACAATAATCTACTCCTTTTAATCTTTTTTTTAATCTGTAATTCTACAAGAAATATTTTTAAAAAAAAGCTCTTTTCAGTATTTTGTAAAATGTTTGAATTTTCGCTTTGTTGCAAACTTCTGAGGCTAATAACTTTTTATGACACTAACCATTTTTTATGATCGAGGGCTCAAACGATTGATGAAAGTCTAGGAAAAAAGTTACTAAACGATTTTTCTTTTTGGTTTCTAAAAATGGATTTTTTCTACCAAAAATGGCAAAATTTTGTCATTTTTGGAGGCAAAACAAAAAATTTTTCTTCAGCTTCCAAAAATCTGGCTTTGTAGCTTTGCTTCTAATCCCATTGCGAACATTTTGAGTGGTCGATTACAAAAAATGGTTAGTGCTATAAAAAGTTATTAACCTCGGAAGTTTGCAACAAAGCGAAAAATTCAAACAAATTTTACAAAATATGAAAAGAGCTTTTCAAACTATTTTATTGTGGACTTACAGATTAAAAGAAGTAGAATATTATAGGATAAAACATTATTCTACTTTATTTAGTTTTCGTGGAAATATGGAAATTTTTAGTAACCTATTGAAAACGAAAATTTTTCAGGACTTGAAAATTTTTGCACTGTTGCGGATCGCTATGAATCCTTTTGTAAACTGCTATTAGCACTTAAATAACACGTTTTTAAGCGTTTTATGGGTTTTCAAAAATTTGCAAACTTTTGTGTGCCGTGGGAATGGAGGAGTACTTTAAATTTTTCGATTTTTTCGTGTAATTTAAAAAAATCATATAGGGCTGAATCTCAAAGCTCCTCCCAAAATTACGACACTGTGAAAAACATACTTTTAATATTTATTAAGAAAATAACTACCAAAAATTTTTATGACGTATAAATTTCTCATGCATATAAAATTATTAAACAAAAAAGTTTTTGTTATAAAGTTGATAAAAAATATTCACTCGACTCTGAAAAAGGTTCCAAAGAGCCTACACATATGTATTTTTCGCTGAATATAAAATTATTTGAACGTCATTTTGTGAATTATTTAACTTTGAATAATCAATTTTACGAACTTTTATATGTAACTCTCATATGGGAAGGAATAAGAAAATTTAATGGCAATGCTCTAAAAAATATTGAAAATGGGGGGGGGGGATTTTAACAGCTGCAGAACTTAAAAAATTCTGTGCTGACAACCTTTATTGCTTTTGCAATGTTGGAACATGGTTGGCACAATTTTCCGATCTACATATGAATGCTAGCGATGTCAGCTTTTAAATACAGTCGCCGTGACATCTCTATATAGTGACACCCCTTCAATTCTCTATATAGTGATCCCCAGAAATACAAGTGTACAATCCCCCCCCCAGGAGAGGGGTAGTGCGCAAGCCAAATTGAGGTCCATGCGCGGAGCTCCGCGCGCGGGACTAAAATTGTACAAATTTCCTATTTTTTCACCAAAAATCGTAATTTTCTGAGCATTTGCAGCTTAAAAACGATCATTTTTGTAAAAATTGCATATTGTGGTGCTATTTTTTTGCTAAAAACATCAAGATTTTAACAAAAATTTTTTGAAAAAAAAACATAAGGGGGGCCAAGGCCTTTTTCCGATGTTTGGTGAAAAATTGAGAAAAAAATCACCTTGGGTTTTATAGCTGAAAATGCTCAGAAAGTGAAAATTTTTGGTGAAATATTGAAAATTTTGATCATTTTTGGTGCCCCCCTTAAATGCATTACTGATTTTGACACTTTTTACTTTAGTTATAACTAATATCATGTATTTTTCTTTAAAAATCTATATAATGATACTCTCCTTCAATTTCATATAGTGACCCCTCTCTGGGGGTGTCACTATATGGAAGTTTGACTGTAGTATCTAAAATTGTTGTGTTGAATTAATTTTGTTGAAAGAAAATATTTTTATTATTGTTTTGAAAAAATAATGTGTTTTGACACTTTTTTACTTCAGTTATAACGAATACATCGTATTTAAAAATTCTATATAGTGACATCCCCTCCAATTTTATATAGTGACTCTCCCCCCCCCTTGGGATGCTGTTATATGAAGCAGCGACTGTATGAAAATTAGATATAATTTAAAGCTTTTCATTTAATCGCTAACTTAGACGTGATTACTTCGCGATTGTGGATCCCTTCAGGCAACCTGTCTCCAAGTATTAAGGGTGCGCGCTAGCAGTCGTGAAACGCATTTCACGACGATTTCTGGACGCTAGCCATCCAAAAATTGTTTAAAAATAATGAAAATCACTATTTCCGGACGGCTAGCGTCCGGAAATCGGCGTGAAATGTCGTTTCACGACTGCTAGCGCTCACCCTAATTGTTTAAACGTTTTATTTTTTAATTCCACATATTTTTTAAATTATTCATATATAAACCCTGTTCATCTATTAATGGTACAATTCTTGTGGGCTTTGGTTTAGTCAAATTTTTCTTTAATCCAAGGAATGTTAACGGTACTAAAGCAATGTACGCACAAGTTATCTAAAAACAAATTATAACACTATTAAAGTTGCTAGGAAAGAGTCCCTTTTGCGAAGACTTCTAAAATGTATTAAAACTTACAACATTAGTAAGTTCAATCAAACTTTTATATTGAACTTGATCCTCTGAATTGAAAAACATTTCACGGACTACAAGCGATGTTACCAAATAAGCAATAAAAAATAATGAGTGCAACACTGACATAGGAAATATCATTTGCATAGCCCTTTTATTTTCATTTAGTTGATAAACTTGACTTAATTGATAGCTAGGAGTTATTTGATTGAATCTTCTGGAACTTAAATATGTATTACAGATCAATTTTTTTAAAACAGATACCTGGTTAGGCTTTTAGAATTTTTGAGAAACAATAGAAAATCCATTATTGTTATTAGAATATCTAATACCAAAAGGATATAGTTCATAGATTTTAGTTTTTCATTATTGTTGGATGAGGTGAAAACACAATATGGTTTTACTTGATACAAATCTTCATTGTCGAATGCATAAACATTCCAAACAAACATTACAACCCACTAAATTAGAAGTTATACAAAGTTATACAAAAAAGCCCCAGGACCGCTACTGCGTACAGATCAAACCTTTCTGAACTTGTTGATTTAACGTTAGATGGACCGGAATGTATTGGTTGAAAAAATATGTCACTTACCATAAATCCAACTTTAATCAATCCTAAAAATCTATTCATTGATTCATATTTAACAGTGAAAACTGTAGCGGCTCCCCGTTCAAAAAATATGATAACATGTAAAAGCGTAAACCCAACTTTCCCTATGTTAATTGGTATTCGAATAAGTAAGCATTCCCATGTTGTGATATATAGATCACATGGTTGTTGATAAGTGTAGAAATTTATCTAAATTTAAAATAAAAAATGCTAATAACTGATAACTTTTGACAATCATTTTGGGAAGATTTGTTGCACTGAACACGATGGCACTAGTGAAAAAATTTAGATGACCCGAAAATTTAAGGAAATATTTAAAAATTTAACAACTGACCCACAACGGTCGATTGTTGTTGTGGAAGTTCCGCATGTCGTTTTAAGCCCCGTTGTGGAAGTTTCTAGAGCCTTTTTTGGGTATACTTTTCAAACTCAATTTCAGCTAGTTTTAAAGCTTTTTAATGCTGTTATTTTTATAATATGGTTTTAATAGCCTCGAATTTAATTCTAAATCGTTTTTGGAGTGATTTTCTGATGAAAATATTGAGACCAGAAAATGGTGAACATCCCTATTTAAGGTGTGATTTTTGTTCCTATACACAAAAAATTTGAACAAGTCATACTTTCGTCCGTAATGGTGCAATAATTAAGCTTATAGAATATAAAGTATATAAAATGAGTGCATTAATTAAAATAATCTAAAATTCCTCTTTTAAAATAATCACATTCGTTGCAAAAACCTTCAAATTTCCATGTATTTTTATTCGATGTTTAAAGCAATAGTGCAAAGTTAAATTTATTATAATCAAAAGTAAAGAAAAAATTGACAATAATATCTGCAGCCACAACATTGTGTTAAGGAATGGAGAGTTTGCATATCCTAATGCATCACTACAATTAATCGTAGTATAATTTTCCATTTAAAACAATACTAGAAAATTATGGATAATAAAAATGAGGAAGATGTTTTCAAATACCTTCCAGTAAAAAGAACAGCTATTCAATATTGCTGCTAACTTGTTTCTTAGGCTACCAATATCATCTGATGTGTGGGAATAAAAGTTTATAAGCGACCAAAAATTTCTAGCTTATAAAAAAAATTTAATTACTATGTAAGTTAGAAAATTAATTTTGCAACGGACAAAATTATATTACAATCCAATCGAATAATTACTAGCGAAAATTTATAATTTATAGACAAGAGTTTAAGAGACACTTTCTTGAGTGTTCAAAGATTCGAGCGCGTTCCAAGGTGAATAAAGTCGATGGTATTGAGCTTCGAACATGGTTTTGAATTTTTGCGGACCTCGGTTTGATACAAAATGACTTTTAAAAACTTTCTCATGTGTTAATCTCAATTTATAAATTCAATTTGGAACGCGCTTGAACCTTTTAATACCACTCATCTCTAGGTTCGAATTTTCAAGATATTCTCTCTTAAAGATCATCAATTTATTCGATATTCTAGAATTATATTTCAATATCATCTTTCATATATCAAAAACGACAGTGACTTCAAGTGCGGTGTTGGAATTTCATTTAAAGGAGGGGAATTTTAGAAACAAATGTTTCAAGGGAAAATTCAATTCAATTTTATTTTATTCACATGCAATAGGCACGTAATAAGATAAGAACAATAGTAACATGAAAGCAATAAGAAAATGAAAGGAGAAAAACATAAAAATTGAACTTTTTTGTATAAAAAAAAGAATTTCATTGTAACTATGCTTTTTATTCCTTTGAAAATGATGAATTTAGCATGCTCTTTTGTTCTCCATGATGTTATACAGGGATACCAAAATAATTCCTCCATTTATCAATTTATTGAGTTTTTCTATATTTTTTGTGCTTGAGGGCAGTGGCATAGGGAGAAGGACAACTAAGGGGAGGACACCATACAAAAATCATAAAGATTCTTAATAGTTTTTGCCCGGTCTTCTCGCGGCCAAAACATAGGAAGAAGGGACCATGTGTAGAGAGCAGAGATGAGCATGAACGACTGAATTCGTATGTTAAACATTTTGGTCTTGATCATTTTAAACGAATTTGTTCCAAATGAAGTCGTTTAAAACGAACTTTGCAAAAGTTCATTTCAAACAACTAGGGATACTTCCCAAAAAAGGTTGTTTTTCCCAAAAACATTATGATGCCCCTTATGATTAGAGTTTTTAAAAAGATTTTTTAAAATTATGATTAGGGATTTTTTAATTTTGAAAATAATAAATTTAGTTGAAAAAGTACAGTTTTTGAAAAAATTTATTCAATCACTATGATGAATATTTTTTTTCAAAAAAAATTGAATGATGATTGGATGAATGGCCAATTTTGGCCGTCGGGTGAGTGGTGGGAGGAGGGGGTAATTTACCCCCTCCCCTCTTCTTTGAGGTATAGGGAAAAGAGACTCTTACTATTTTTCTATTAGGGGGTACTATCCCTCTATTCCTTTCTTATGCTGTTTGAGGGATTTGGTTGCAGAATCAATTATACCTGATTTAATCAATACATAAAATGGTACCTGTGGATAACAGGATTTTGTCCAATTTTCCATTATCTAAATTTTAGCTCAGAAAAATCCAAAATATGATTATTTGTAAAAAGTCCATGACTTGGCTTTTATTTTTGTGCAAAATTAAACGATTTTGACTTAACCACTATTTTTAGACCAATTTTTATGACGAAATTTTCCCAGTAATCCCCCATATTTTTTCCAAATTGTTAAATTTTTGAATATTTTGAATACAAAAATTCAAAAAAAGTCGGTTGAACATCTCAATTTTGAAAAGTGCATCGAAAAATCTTTAAACTCGCGGAGATATAGATTTTCGAAAAAGTGCTCTATATTTTAAACGGTAAATGGGCTATACTTTGAACGGTTAATGATACCTATATGAGATAACCCCCTCCCCCTCATCACCACAGGGCCAAAAAATTAAGAATTTGGCATATTGTACAACCTACCGTATTTTCTCTAATAGAAGCACCTCTCTATTTAAAGCACCCTTCTAATTGAAGCACCCCCCATAAATTTTGTCTTAACAAGAAAATCTGTATAAGGAGGATATATTTTTTTCGTTTATGATCTA